>CANXYC010077075.1:0-14585 GCA_948193065.1 Aleurites moluccanus | reverse complement strand
GAATAAGATATTCTAAAATCATCTCTAGTCAAGTATTATTGTGAAATGGGATATCAATAATACATCGAGACTAGTATGTGTAGTGACTGATGACAATGGTCATGGATATGAGATATCAAGTCAACACATAAGTACGTGTTAGAGAACTAAATACTAGACTGACCCACTATGAGAATACTACATGAATTGTTATATGAGTGTTATAAGTATTTCTCATAGTGATAATAATAGTATGATCCTTTGACTTAAGATCATTAAAGATCCCAACATAATGAATTGTATATCTTGATACTGTTAAACGTCTTCCGTAATGGGATGTACTATAAAAATAGTAATTGGATATGCCACAAATTATATAGAGGGATGTTGAGTGATCAAGATAGGATTTGTCTCTCTTATACAACAGGAGTGATGTCTTTGGGCCTTTTGATTGAGTGAGACCTAAAATGCATAGCCATACTCAAATGAGTCTATATGTGATATTGATGTCATTTGGTTTAGGAGTCTACTCAGGTATTAAAAATATAAAGATTGAACTATGCGAGTATGACATACTCCATGACTCGTGTTCAATCGAGACATCTAGGATAAAAGGATTTAATTACTTGGTAATTTTATCACAAGAAAGGTTATGTCGAGTCATTGACATTCTCGTGACTTAGGTAGCATTGATGTGTTACTAGACACCGCTCACTGCTTGTGACATAAAATATGATTTTATATCACTGCTAATTTTATGGGAACCTATAGGGTCACACATTTAGATTGGATCGATGATGGGAATTTTAATTCATGAGATGGATTAAAAAATAAGCATTGGGCTAAATGGTTTAGCTAAGAACTAATATAAGCCCAAAATTCGAGCCCAAGTCAGATGGGGTGAATTAGGGTTTTATTAGTTGACCTAATGCTAGGGTTAAATGCCTATAAATATACATGTGATATTAATTTTAGGTTACACACTTTTTTTCTACCATTTTTTAGAAAAGGAAAATTGAAATTGAACCCTAATCCTAATTCTCTTAGACATATCTAGCAAAATGTCTCAGAGATATTCTTCCTGTTTGTGAGACGAATCAAAGGAGGGACGATCCGGTCGTGTGGATACCGCAGAGGCAGAAGGTGAAAAAGCTTTTGCTCCTGACTCAAAATCGAACCTTGCAGGCGAATCATTAAACAAAGGTATAAACCCTAACCTTCTGATATAGATCTTCACATGGATCCTGGAGGAAATCGAAGAAATATTTTTATTTCGCTGCTTTTCTAGTTTTGATTTCCTACAATAGAAGCGTCTTAAAGAATTTTGATGAAGAGTTGAACTCGCTACATTATAAGTAGCCCTCACTAATCATTGTGTAGCAGCCGCTACAGTTCAAATTCTGGCATAAAAATAGGCATTGGAAGAACTCTGATTTGCATTAAATGAACATTTAATGCACTTGAATGACACTTTTAAGATGAAAACTATAAATGTGTGATGGTATGAAGTTAATATGTACACAACAAATATTTATAGTGCATTAATTCATACCTTTGAGCATTCAAGTGCTCTTAAGCTTAACATTTGAGTTTTCTATTGTAAAGTGAATTAATTGCTAAACTTCAAAGTTGTTAAAGGGTAATTAATTTTTTAGAGTTGGGTAAAAAGTAATTGAATAATTTGTTTCTCATATCTTGTAATTCTTTAGGGTTGTGTGTGAGCCTATTTGTAAAACACATTGTAAGATTTAGTGTGGGCCAAAACATTTTGAGCTTTGATCTTGAACCTATAAAAAGGATAAAAGTTAGTCAAATACTCAAGTGTGATATTGAGGAGTGGACATAGGCTTGTTTTGGTCGAACCACTATAAATTCCTTGTGTGAATTTTCTTTCCTTCTTCTTCTCCTAATTATTTTTAAGTTGTCATTAATGTTTTAAAGACAACTAATTCACCCTCCTCTTTATTGTCAATGGACTTTCAATTGGTATTAGAGCTTTGAATCCACTCTTTCCAATATTTAACCAACTTGGATCAAAGATCATATGGCAAACCAAGTAACCAACATCATTGAAGGCGGTTCCACTATGAGACCACTGTACTTCAATAGCACCAACTATCCCTATTGAAAAAATAGAATGAAAATCTGCATGGATAGTGATGGCATTGATCTTTAGGATATAGTTGAAGCGAGTTATATGCTTCTTATAAAAACCGTTGATGATATGGAAGTCATCAAACTAAAAATTGAATGGACAACAGTGGAAAGGAAAGCAAATGGGAGGAATCAAAGGGAAATAAACACTCTTTATTGTGCTTTAAGTAGAGAGGAGTATGGCAAAATCTCCCATTGCATTTCGGTAAAGCAAATTTGGGATACTCTCAAGACCACTCACAAAGGAAGAAATCAAGTCAAGGATAAGAAGATTCAAATTCTTACTAATGAATATGAGCTCTTCCAAATGTTACATAATGAGAAGGTTTCTGAAATGTACAATCATCTAATGGTGATTGTCAATCAAATGAGGAAGCTTGGAAAGAACTACTCTAAAGAAAACATCAATTGCAAGATCTTAAGAGTTCTACCCAAAAAGGCTTGGTAAGCAAAAGTAGCTTCAATTGAGGAAGCCAATGACTTGAGCATTCTCTCAACCGACAACTTGTTGGGAAAACTTCTCACAGATGAAATTACTTTATCTCAAAATAAAATTGAAGAGAAAAATAAAGGGATAGCTTTCATTGCTTCCAAGGATGCTTCTTCAATTGATAGTAATGAAGGGGAAGATGATGAAGACATGACCTTGCTCATCAAAAGAAAAAGAAATCTTATTCTTAGAAAAAATAAAAACAAGAAGCCATTTGAAAGATATGAAAAGTATGAGAAGTCCAAGGGTAATCAAGTGAAATGCTTTGAATACGACAGATTTGGTCACATAAAAGCGGATTGTCCAAGATTGAAGAATAAGAAAAGCTTCAAGAAGGAGGCATTGGCAGCCACTTGGGATTGTTCAAGTGACTCTGATGAAAAGAAGGAAACTGTAATACCCTAGGAAGTCCCATCATATATGCATGATTTAATTCTCAGTTTATGATTTAAAAATATTGAAATGATGGGAAATAATTTTAGAGACACAGTTAGGAAGCAAATGAAAAACTTTTACGGAAATCGTCGGTGTCGAAAATACTGCCGGGAAAATAACAAACCGGCTAATTTAAGAATTTTTGACCTAGACTTGGGGGATGAAATAAGTTAATTTTATGTGAAATTATAGTGAAAATAAAGAGTTGAAAAATATTTTGGAACATTGAAAATAAGAGTAATGGCAAAATTGTAAATAATGACAACTTTGGGGACAATTTTGGAAATTCATTGTCTGAGATCCAAAAATGACCCAAAACTATTTTTAAATGATAGAATAACTTAAAATAATGTATTTCACTCTCCAAACTTGAGGTTGAATTTAAACAGAATAGACAGAATAAATTATAGAAAGTTTTAGGGTCAAAAATATAAATAAGAAAAATTTTAAGCCAAAAGTGCAATTAAACAAAGTTGTGGGACCCACCCATTCTAGAAACCAGCCAAGGTGACCGGCCATGATGTGGGAGAATAGATTTTCTTGATAAAAAAAATGATTAATTGATTTATTAATTAATTAAATAGACGCCAAATAAACCAAATTCTAGAATTTTCTATTATTTTTTTATCTTCAATTTTTGTTGGTTTTTGAAAAGATGAGAACTACATGTTGGCTGCCATTTTTGGAAAGGGAAACCAAAACATGGTGGGGAGAAAAGCCAAAGAAATATATCTTCCATATTTTCCAAAGAATCAACCAAAAATAGATAGGAAATGGAAGAAAGAAGAAGATTTATGAAGAAAATAAGATAAAAAAGTAGTGTTCAAGCTTTTGGTGGAGCAAAGGGAAGTGGGATTCAAATATTTTGATTTGAGGCAATGATTCTAAACTTATCATTTTTAATTGTATTTAATAGTTATATAGCATGATTTGGCAACTAATTGAGGTAATTAAGTTAAAAATGTAAAGAATGAGCTAGGGTTTATATAGTTTTTGGAATCTGTTTGATGGCAGTAACTTGTGGCTATTATTCCAAAATTTTAAAGACTGAATTTTAGGATGGTTAAAACATGAAAGTTGTATATAAATATGTTAATTATATGTATGTAAAAGGAATTTATAAAATTCAAATTGAGGGATGGGTAAAAACTATGACTAACCTGTAATTAGGTTTTTTAGAAAATGTTACTGTGTTTTTATTGTACATAATGATAGAGACAAAATTAGAAGATGTGTTCAACATGAAAAGTGTTCATTTATGTCTTATATATAATTTTTTAAATTTTTTTTGAAATTTTAATTATGGTTTATGAGATATTAGGTCATAAGTGTAGACTGCCTGAAATGACTATTTAACAGAACATAGGTTACAGGGTTCTATAGATATGAGGACCTAAAAGTCTGAATTAGAGAAAGTTTTAAACATGAAAGATGATAATTTAGGTGTTATATAAATTACTATAATTTTTTTTTTTATAATTGGATGAGTACATAATTAGTTATAGGCATAGAAACAGGATATGTCTGGATAGAGATTTCAGGGCAGTAATATAATTTTTGGAAATTCATTAATAATTGTACAGTAATTCAAAAATTCTGAAATTTAAATATGTTATAATTTATGTGTCTATTTTCAATAGGAAAAGGAATTACAGTAATTGGTTAAGTATTGATTGAGTTATTGGCAAAAGAACAGAATATGCCAGAATAAGATTTGTAGGCAGAATGCAGGCAGTAGGACTGGTTGTAGCAGTGAGTTTAATTCAATACCATAAATTGTGTAGAAATGAGTTTAATGTGAAATTTGGATATGTTAGAACCTTATATATTAAGTTTAATTAAGAATAAAAATTGAAGCAATTGGATGAGTGTAGAAAGAGATATGAGTAATGAAGCATAGGCTGCCAGTAAAGGTTCTTATAGGCAAATCCTAAAACTTGGAAATTTGAGTAATTTTCTTTAATATAAGTATAAATAATGTAATTTTATGTTAACTAGTATCTAAATGGAAATTAATTGGATATGTAGAGGCGAGAATGAATAAGAGACATGATGGGTACCAAAAAAAAAAAAGAGATAAGGCAAAGAATCAAGGATAAAGGAAAAGGGAAATGTACAAGATATTAGTAAGGTGAGTAATGTATACATCATTATGTATACTCATATTTTGATTTGTTGACCCAATGAGTATGTTTCCTTCTTGATTAAATATCACTTGTTATTTTTGATCATTCTTTGATATGCCTAAAGATTGAAATTTATCCATATTCATTGATTGCTATTGATATTGAAATACCTTTTGTGTACTGATTGATAAGTAAACTCGTGTATTGAGAGCCATTATACCGAAATATTCTTAATGCATACTTGATATTGTTATTGATTTTCATTGGCCTATTTACATGTGAATTTGACAGAGCTACCATTCTGACAGGTTAGTGGTAATATACTATCGGCGATGTGCACATTGTTTTACTGATGCCCTAGCTGGGAAGGGCTATAGTCCTGTCCATAAGATTTGATCAGCCTTATGCTTACTGAAACTGATATTAATAGAGACTGTAAGTTTTCATATAGTCCATACTGATACTACTAGAGACTGTATGTTTACATATAGTCCATCTCTTTATCTATCTTATCTATATGATATGAGTATTACTTACCTGTTCATTGATTTCAAATTTATATCTTATTGCTTACCATTGATATTTATTACCATATACTTGTATCTTGTATATAATGATGTATGCATGCTCACTGAGTATTTTATACTCACCAAATTATGGTTTCTAATTTTTACAGGGATGAGATAGAGAAGGCTGATTCCAAGTTAATTCCTTTTTCTGACTTGGAATGTCAAGTACATCAAGGTAGAATATCATTCACTAAAGGTTATAAATATCTACTCATAGAGCTCCATGGTACTGAGTATAATTAGATGATTGGGTACTATAATAATGTATGAACAGTGAAATATTTAATGTTACAGTGACATTAAAAATTTTAATGTGTAATGTATAATGATTGATAATGACAATGACAGTGAAGTGATAGAGACAGTGATGCTGAAATATAATAAAATGAAATTCACATGTTTTAAAAGAAATTTAGAAGTGCCATGTGTGATTTTGATCTGTGAAGTTGAGGGTATAAGGTTGGTAAATTATTAGGAGTGTAAAATAATTTTTAGAACAGGCTGTGTAATTTTTGAGAGACCCAGTTTTAGGTCGGGATTAAGGTTAGAGTTACAAAGGAAACTCTGGCAAAATTTCCGTAAAATTATAAGTAATAAATGGGATTTAAGTATTGATTAATGAATTAATATTGATTGAAAGATTGATGAATGGACTGTTTAATGGGTTCTATGAGTTTCCGTTGACCTTAAATCTACCTGTGCCTTAGGACCGTCGCAGCCCAAAAGTGGGTCGTGACAGAAGCTAGCAAAGATGAAGTAACCAATCTTTGCTTCATGGAAATTGTACAGGTAATTCTGATTTTAACTCTAACAGTGATGCCATGAAAATTATGGATACATTGCTTTCAAAATATCATAAGTTGCAAAATAAGTATGATAAATTGAAAGAAATATCAATTAAAGTTTTAGATACTTGTGATGCTTACAAAAATGAAATTAATGAATTAAGTGCATCAAATGATGAATTAAAAAGGGCCATTAACCTTAGGGACCAAGAATGCAGTAAGTTAAAAAATGAAAATTCCTTGTTAAAAAACAAGTTAGACTCTTATAATGATTGCATGTCCAAACATTGCAATGGTAAAAAAAAATTGGATAAAATACTTGAGTCCTAAAGGTGTCCTACAATTAAATATAGACTTGGCTACAATGGAAGGGATGCCTCATCAACATTTAACATTGCATTTGTAAAGGCATCAAGCACACATACTCACATTGATTACATACCTCTACCTAAAAATGCTAGGCCTAAAGAAAAAATGCATAGGCATGTCATGCATGGCTCTCATTTTAGAAGACCAAAGAATGCATATTCTAGACCAAAATCAAATATGATTATTGGCCTCAATATCATTCCAAACCACACCATAGGACAAAATCTCAACAAAAGTATAAAATTCATTTGAGATGTCATTATTATGGGAAATTTTGTCATTCAAACTTCAAATGCCATATTAGAAATATGCATTTAGGTTATATTGATGCTAACCCCCAAGGAACCAAAAGTATTTGGGTACCTAAAAATAGATGAATTTCATCATTTATAGGTATGCTTTAAATCCACAAGGAAATAAGAGTCATGGTATTTAGATAGTGGATGTTTAAGGCAAATGACCGGTAATGAAAGTCTTCTCTCAAACTTGGAAAAGAAGAAAGGAGGAAAGGTAACCTTTGGAGACAATGGCAAAGGTAAAATAATTGAAATTGGGCAAATTGGTAAGATCGATAAGCCCTCTCTTGAATATGTGTTGTTGGTTGATGGATTGAAGCATTATTTGATTAGTGTTAGTTAACTATCTGACATGGGAAATAAAATTTCTTTTACTTCTAAGAAATGCTATGTGAAACATTTAAAGGATAAGAAAATTTTATTTGTCGGTCATAGAATTGGCAATGTTTATATGATTGATATTAATAACATGCATAATGATAATGTTGATAATATGGTTTCTCTATGTGATGATACATGGTTGTGGCATAGGAGACTTAAACATGTTGGCATGGATCACATTGACAATCTTAAGTCTAATGAGCTTGTAATTGGTCTTCCTAAGGTCAAGTTTCACAAAGATAAAATGTGTGATGCATGTCAAATGGACAAACAAGTCAAAAGTTCTTTTAAACTAAAAAATGTCATTTCTTCTACTAGACCTCTAGAGCTTTTGCACATGGATTTGTTTGGCCCTTATAGAACATATAGTCTTGGAGGTAAACAATATGCATTTGTCAATGTTGATGATTAATCTAGATTTACTTGGGTATTATTTCTTTCTCATAAGGATGAAAGTTTCAAAGAGTTTAAATCTTTTGCTAAAAGATTCCAAAATAAAAAAAGGTTTTTATATCACATCTTTAAGAAGTGATCATGGAAGAGAATTTGTTAATTATGATTTTAAATCCTTTTGTGATGAAATGATAATTTTTCATAATTTTTCTACTCCTAGAACACCCCAACAAAATGGAGTTGTAGAAAGGAAAAATAGAATACTTATTGATATGGCTAGAACTATGCTCAATAAGTACTCACTTCCCAAGTACTTTTGGGTCGAAGCTATCAATAGTGCTTGTTACATTTCAAATAGACTTTTCATAAGAATAATATTAAACAAAACTCCTTATAAGCTATGGAACGGAAGAAAACCAAGAATTTCATATATAAGATTTTTTGGATGCAAATGCTTCATATGAAATACAAAGGACAATCGTTGAAAATTTCACTCCAAAATAATAGTAGGTGTCTTTTTGGGCTATTCAACTTCTAGCAAAGCTTATAGAGTTTTTAATAAAAGAACTTTAGTTGTTGAAGAATCTATGCATGTTACATTTAATGAATCTGGTCCTTTTGATGTGCATAGATTTGAGCTTGATGAAAATAATGACATATTTGATCATGTGCATGATTCATCTATTATCTTAGAGCCTCTTATTGATTCATCTATAAAGAATCATAATGACCTAGAAGATCTTTCCAAAGCCATAGAAAAACCATCAATTGATGTTGAGCTTCCAAAGGATTAAACATTAAAAAAAGATCACCTAAAAGACCAATTATAGATCACCTAAAAGACCTTATAATTGGCGAACCCTCAAATGGTATGGCCACAAGATTCTCTTTCAAAGAAATAGTGAATAACCTGCCTTCATATCTAAGATTAAACCTAGAAATATTAATGAGGCTTTAGAGGATGAAAGTTGGGTTGTGGCAATGCAAAAGGAATTGAATCAATTTGAAAGGAACAAGGTTTAGACCTTGGTTCCTAGACCACAAAACTATCCCATCATAGCTACCAAATGTGTGTATAGAAACAAATTATATGAGGTTGGTGTGATCACTAGGAACAAGGCTAGATTGGTGGTAAAAAGGTATAATCAAGAGGAAGGAATATATTATGATGAGACCTTTACACCTGTTGCTAAACTTGAGGCAATTAGAATGCTACTTGCATTTTCATGTCACATGAACTTTAAATTGTATCAAATGGATGTTAAAAGTACTTTTGTAAATGGTTTTATTAAGGAAGAAGTTTATGTTGAACAACCTCCCAATTTTTAATAATTTCATTTTCATAATCATGTTTTCAAACTTCAAAAAGCTCTTTATGGTCTTGAACAAGCTCAGCTTGGTATGATAAACTTAATACTTTTTTTTTTATTATTAATAATGGTATTTTAAAAGGTAAAGTTGATGCATGACTTTTCATTAAAAAGGACATGCATAACATGTTGATTATGCAAATTTATATTAATGATATATTATTTGGTGCTACTAATGAGATTTTATGTGAGGAATTCTCTTCATGTATGCAAAGTGAATTTGAGATGAGCATGATGGAAGAATTGAAGTACTTCTTTGGATTACAAATCAAGCAATGTGAGGAAGGCATCTTCATTAACCAATAAAAGTACACAAAGGAACTTCTCAAGAGATTTGGAATGGATGGAGCAAAGGCAAGTAGAACTCCAATTAGCTTCACCATCAAGCTTGATAAGGATGATCTTGGTAAGCCCAATGAGGAGAATAAATATAGAGGTATGATTAGTAGCTTGCTTTATTTAACTGCTATTAGGCCAAATATTATATTTGTTGTATGTTTATGTGCTCGCTTTCAATCTTGTCCTAAAGAATCTCATTTACATACGGTCAAAAGAATTTTAAAATATTTGATTGACACATAACATTTAGGTCTTTAGTATCCAAATAACAAGTATTTTAGTTTAATTGGTTATTCCGATGCAGATTTTATCAATAATACCCTATAAACTCATAACTCACATGCATGAATTAGTTCTCAGTTTGTGGTTCATTAGTCTTGAAATGATGAGAAATAATTTTAGAGACACAGTTAGAAAGCAAACTTGTTACTTTTCCAAGAAGCGGTGGTGTCCAGAACACTGCCGAGAAATTAGCAGTCCGGTCAACAGAAGAATTTCTGAAGTTGATTTGGGGGTAAAAGATCACTATAAATTATGTTTAATTTTGATAAAAAGAAAGAAGTGAAAATCATTTAGAAACACTGAAAAAGTGACTAATGGCAAAATCATAAATAAATGGAAGTTTAAGGTGAATAGTGGAAATTAGTTGGTCGGGGTTACAAAATGACTCCAAAACTATTTTTACAAATAAGTATAAATTAAAATAAGCCTATTAACTCTCCATTTTGAAATCCAATTCCTGACAAAATTGACAGAATAAATTACAGATGATTTTGGACCAAAATGTGATATATGGAAGTTTGAGGAATGAGTTGTAATTTGCTAAATTGACTTTTAATATATATACAACACTTAATCAATTTCCATCATCTTCTTCTTTCTCATATGGTGGCCGAACCATATGCTTCACTTCTCCCTCCCATTTTTTCTTCATTTTCTCACAAAATTGCTTAAGGAAATTGATAGAAAAATTGAGTGCAAACCTAGCTCTACCTATATCTTCCATAAATTTGCGTGATAGCTTAAAGGAGACTAAGAAAAATAGGCCTAAGGGTTTCGGGTTCATCATCACTCCAAGGTAATAAATTGTTTTGTTTGATTTAATGTTTTATTTAGATATTATTTAAGTTGAATTAGATGGGTTTGGTGTTAGATTGCATTAATTGACGCTAATTGATAGGAATGCCTAAATTACCTAGCCAAATTGAAGTTGTAAGGAAGGGTTTGATGATTTAGTTTTTGATTTTGTTAATTGATGTTAGAATATGTTAATTGGATGTGAATAGGCGATTAATTGGTGGTTTATTTGATGTAGAACACAATAGTTGACAAAGTTGTGCTATTTGGTGCATTTGGAGGAATTCGGTGGAGAGCTTGTTTCCAAAGAAATTTGGAGGCTTAGGTGAGTCTAATATGCATCTAATAACATGCCAAATGTGTTAAAATTGAATTTGGAAACTTATGGTAAAAACTTCATTTTTGGTCGAATTGATTGTACTATTCACATTATTCATTTTTCTTTGATTTTTTCCTTAAATTCCTATGCCATTTTGAGCCATTTCGATGTTGTTTAATTGTGTTTCTTTGATGCCTATACTATTATTGACAATGTAGCTTGGTATTGATTGAATTGGGCAAGTCAATGTTGCACCTAAATCTAACCTCTTGGCTTGCCATTGTATGCCCACCATGTGTTTGTGAAAATGCCTAGTTTATTTTCCTTTGGCCTATTGTTTTGTATTCCATAGGCCTACCATTTGAATTCCATTGTCACCAGCGACATTGGCATGACAATTGGCCTACCATTTTCCATCACCGAGTCAACTTTTGTTCCATGTCTTTCTTAATTGCCAAACCATTTGTCATTGATTATATGTCACCTATAGCATTTCCATTGATCTCGTTGATAATTGATTAACTTATATTGGATTTATTGATATGGAGGATGCCATTGTTGCATAATGGTATCCATTGATATGTTGTTTTTTTCTATTAATCCTAATGTGGCTAGACATAGCTACCGATCCAACAGGGTAGTGGGAAAATATTGTCGGCGATGTGCACATTGTATTACCGATGCCCTAGCTAGGAGGAGTTATGGTCCTGGCTATAAGACCTGATCAGTCTTATGCTCACTGATACTGATATGCTACTAGAGACCTATATGTTCGCATATGGTCCATACAGTTTACTGGAGATTGCACGATTTCATACAGTCCATTCCTTTATCTGTCTTTCCATATGATACCCTTGACTATTCTATAACCTGACATTGATTCTGATTACTGTATCTGACTTATTGATACCATTGTTCCATTATCTACCAACTGTTTACTTGTTGATGCATATAGATTCACTGAGTATTTTATATACTCACCATTTCTTTGTTTACCCGTTTCAGGAGAGGAGTAGAGTGCAGAATCCTGTCGTTTGTCATACGAAGATTTCTGCCAGCATTACTGATGTATATATATTCTGATTTGTATTATTTTGATGTTCATAATCTAGCTGCTCCATGGGGTATGTATGGGTTAGCTAGGAAATGAACATGTATATATGATATTTGATGATATATGAGTTATATGATGTTTATATGATATGATATATAGATTGTTACAGCCAATTGCAGTAATTTACAGAATGAATTATAGAATAACAGAATGTATGGTAAATAACTAAAATGGATAATATATTATGGTTTATAGATTGTGCATGTGATACTGGGTTCTACAGGTGCTTGTCGCCATTGGCATCTCCCGTGCCCTAGGATTGTCGCGATTCAAAAACGGGTTGTGACAGAGGTGATATCAGAGGACTAGGTTACAGACAGTGGAATTTAGATTACAAATGAATAGTACCTGAATTATAGAGGAATAGTGACTAAGTACAGAATGGGATAGAATTAAGTATACCATGGAGCATAGGATTTCCTTTGACGTCTTTTGCTGTTATCATCTGTTCTATGTCATTATTCTACGTTTATGTCATTTTCTGAGTATATTTTCATTTTTCCTGATAGATTACAGAGATGTCTGACGAGAGGGATAGAGATACTAGAGAGGTAGAGGTAGCCTCAAATGAGTCACTGGTTAGGGAGATTGTAGTATCAGAAGGTCTGTCTCGATCCCGATGGACTTCAGAGGATTCTGAGAGGGGCGATGACCCCTGAAAAGTGGAGATGATGAGGGGTTTGATGGAGTTACAGAGAGAGATGGCTGATATGAGGTGGGAGCAACAGCAGGTACCGCCACCACCCGCTCCAGCAATAGTGCCTCCACCTGTAGTACCATAGGCAGTTCCAGTGGCACCTCCTCCTGTGTAGCCAGTTGGGCCTCAGAGGGAGCCAGCTGTACAGAGAGGCCCATGAGTGATAGAGGAGGGTGCAGTATCGATGTTTAGCTTTCTGAAGCTAAACTTGCCTGAGTTCAGGTGAGACAGAGGTAGTCACCCTGTGGATTTCTTGGAGGAGGTCGAGAAGGTAGTGAGGAGACTACCATATTCTGAGTTGAGAGCTATGGAGTTGGTTGGGCTGTTACTGAAGGGTAAGGCATGGACCTGGTTTTCTAGAAGGATGGAGCCCAGGCTTTATGGTGAGCATCCACCCTCATGGGCAGAGTTTAGACAGGGTTTTATTGATGAGTTTATTACAGAGGGAGTGAAGACCCAAAATCTTATCCAGTTTGAGCAGTTATAGCAGGGAGACAAATCAGTAGAGGAGTACGCAGAGGAGTTTATCAGGCTGAGTAGATATGCTACTCATATTGTACCTACAGAGGCTGATTTGATTAGTAGGTTTCGTAGGGGGTCATCATACTGCATTGCATAATGCTTTACTGGCTACTGAGTTTACTTCTTTGACTACAGTGATTGATAAAGCCACACAGATGGAGGAGAAATACAAGATTGAGAGGGCTAAGAGGGACCAGAAAAGGAAAACGGGTCTAGGATCACAGATTAGGAAGGGGAAGAGCAGCTCCCAGCCTAGGCAGACAGAGCCAATGCCACGGTTTGATCAGAGATCTACAGCTAGTATTCAAAGGAGGAGACTACAAAGTAGGGGACCGCCTGTGGTTTAGTCAACACCTGTGTATTCTCAGGTTTCTTCGAGACCAGTTGCACAGACACCCAACATTCCTACTTGTGGGTTTTATGGTCGGAGACATGGAGGGGAGTGTTAGAGACAGACTGGTGCTTGTTTGAGGTATGGCTAGCAGGGCCATTATGCTAACAAATGTCCATTGAGGGCTGACCAACAGCCATCTGTCACGGTTTCTATAACACCTCAACCTAAACCTTATTGGAACCTTTAAGAGGAAGTTAAAGGGAAATTTTTTTTCTTTCTTTTGAATATGTTTATATGATGTATTTATGCATGAAAATGATATATATGCATGTTATATGACTTGATTTTATGCATAGAAGTAGTTTAAAGGCTGTGAGGACAAAATCGGGAAATTTTGAATTTTTGGTGAACTGGGGGCAAAATGGTCATTTCACAGCCCCTTCGAGTTTTTATGGAATTAACACTATATTTGAAGATAGAAAAGAATTTAAGAGAATGTAAATGGTATTATTTAGTTTATTTGAATAATAGATGGAGAAATAAACCCGGTTGAAAACAGTTCCCGGCAAACTGCTCAATTAAGGTGCTTGAGGAGCTTGAGGTGCTTTGGTTGCACTAAGGGCATTTTAGTCATTTTGTAACACCTCAACTTAAACCCTATAAGGGCCCTTAAGGGGGACTTATGGGGAATTTTTTTTTCTTTCTTTATAATATGCTCATATGATGTATATATGCATGAAATTGATAGTTATGCATGTTATATGACTTAATTTTAGGCATATAAGTGGTTTAAAGTCAGTTAGGACAAAATCGAGAAATTTTGAGTTTTTGGTGAA
>CANXYC010076939.1:0-15514 GCA_948193065.1 Aleurites moluccanus | reverse complement strand
TTGGTGTCTGTTTATGTGAATAATTTGTTTTGTGATGTATTTATATCTTACCGGAGTGTTATATGTGAAAATAGGTGAACTGTCGAGTACTCCAGATCGGAGTATCGGACGGCGGGCCGATTAGGGGCTCGAACAGTGGATAAATTGCATAAAAGGTGAGTCCTTATGTATAATCATGCATGATTTGCATCATATATGCTATAACATTTCATTTGAGCCAATAAAATAGAGTTTGATACCCAAAAATATAAATAGTGCAAATTGGCCCGTAAATAAACCCGCCGAAATAACCAAAAATGACATAAACTTTGTCTGTCTATAAAATGAAATACAGAAAGCCAATTGGGCCACCACTTGGCCCAATCATCTAGTCTTGACCTAAGTTTCGAAACGGTACCTCATGGTCCACCTAAATCCATTGGTAACATAGTTAACCAGAAACTACTCAAAAATCCCAAAACGGACCCGTAACGGCGAGTGCCAGTTGCGGCAGTGCAACTGGGCCCCGCCGGATATTTTTTTGACATCTTTCAAATTTGTTCTTTTATTCTTTATATATGTATATATAATTGTTCTACAGCTATGTAAGATATAAATATGCTATATTTATGGTTATATGGAGACATACTCATATGATATCATAACAGGACTATCTCGATGGTATAGTGGGTAAATCCATTGACCATGTGCACACTGGTTTTCATTGGACCATTGTTGGAGAGGGTTATCATATTCTCTAGCCGTAAGGGCTGATCACTCTTACGTACACTGGATTTTGCACGATAGTGCTTTTATTATACAAATATACTTTTCATTGGACCCTATCATGTTATATCATATGTGCGTTGACTCATACACTGGATTTTATATGAATACTCATATAGATAATTACATGGATACTTATATGAATATTGATACAGATACCGGTCATATTCTTTACTTGTTATCTTATATTGATTCTACAGGCCATATATAGGCAACCATGGTATCATGATCATTTACTGCATTTTTATACTTATGGATTCACTGAGTATTTTTATACTCACCCCCTTCAATGGTTATCATTTTCAGGTCAGCAGTGAGGCCCAAATTCCATAGGCACCTCCTATTCTCGCCTTGGAATTGTACTGTTCAGTGACATGTAATATTCTAGTCCCAAAGGCATATGTAAATATTTGTACAGTATAGAGGTTCCATGGTACTGTAAAGTAAATACGGCATGTATATGTGTGTGATTATAAGTTTATGAGTTTTACATATATATATTATGCTATGTATGGATAAAGTTTGAGATATATATATATATATTATGGGTTGATATTGGAGATCCAGAGGGATATTTGATAATTGAGATATGAGATGATTGTTGATAAAGATTATTGGAAGTGTTTATTTGTATGTTTTTCAACTGGGTATAGTCCTTATATAGCGGAAATGCTGCCCAAATTGTTATAGAATTGTCAAGCTATATTGAGCTTGTTATTGAATTGCATGCCATATAGTACAGTTATTTGGGTTCTTCGTGGTACTGGTAGCTTAGGCAATACCCGTACCCTAGGACCATCACGACTCCCAAGTTGGGTCGTGATAGCGTCGAAGGTGATGGATTGCCTCTTTGATGGAAGTTTGTGTGGAGGCAATCTCGGTGACGCGATCGTCAAGTTTGTAAATATGAGCAAAAACCTCACGCTCAATCATATCAAAGCGACCTATGATGAGCGAAGCTAGTTGAGACATGTCCATCGAAGGCGGCACTGAAAAGGTAGAAGCTGCCGGAGTGGCTGATGGTGCAGGAACAGTAGAGGGAGCAGAAGAATTAGGTACTTAAGCAAGTTCATGATCCTGTTGACTAACTGCAACATCATCTTTAAGGACATACTCTTCATTCTGGTTTTTTACCACAATAGACATTTTGGCTAGGGTTTGAATGCCTAGGAATTTGTATTCATCATGAAGATGATGCAAGGGTTAGTATGAAGTGGTTGCGGAATTGAAACAAAGCCTAGGGTTTGGATTAGACTGGGTCAACTCCACATCTATTTTCGTCACCAAATGACTAATGACAATATCACCGGACTTCCATTTTGACATCGAATCAAAATGATCTGCAAGCCATCTACAGGAAGCCAACTTGTGCCCCTTTTTAATACACCATAAATAAAATAGGTCTGATTTCACCATTGTGTTGTAACTAGTCCCTCTCACATTTATAGTATAGGCCATAATGCGATGCAAAATTTTTAGCACGGGACTGCAAATGCTGGTAACTTTAGAGGTTCTAAGATTAAATGGTGTGCTCAAACCTGTAATTTCCCTCTAGAATTTAGATTCATCGAATGAATTAGGATAGTTATCAAGTCTATGATCAAAAAAGCCAAAAATTTGGACTTGTTTGACTCTATTTAGAGAATAGGGTTGTCCTAATATTTTAAATGTCATAATTCCTTACGATGAACCCAAATTCTTGTTCACCTTAAGAGTTAAGAAAAACTCTTGGACAATGAGTGGATAGCAACCATAGGTTATGTTAGACATAACCGTCCAATCAACAATAGCTAACTTAGCCCTAACATATTTAGCAAACCCTAATCTACCCAAAGCACCTAAATCTACATATCTAGATGGTAAGATGTTGCGATTGGTGTTAAGGATAGCAAACATTTTCTTTTCTTCTTTGGTGAGAGAATGAAGAAGACAGTCATGGTTTGATGGCCGAGTTGCAGGTTGCTTGTCACGATCCATTTCCGGATTGCGACGGTCCTAGAACACGGGAGATGCCAATGGCGATCGGCACCCGTAGAACCCAGTATCATATGCACAATCTATAAACTACAATATATTAATCAATTTAGTTAGTTACCATCCATTTTGTTATTCTGAAATTCATTCTGTAAATTACTGCAATTGGCTGTAACAGTCATTATATCATATCATATAATCATCATATAACTCATAATATCATCATAAACATGTATACATGTTCATTTCTTAGATAACCCATACATACCCCATGGAGCAGCTAGATTATGAATATCAAAATAATAAGACTAAATCAGAATATATATATACATCAAAACTGCTAGCAGAAATCCTCGGATGACAAACGACAGGATTCTGCAATCTACTCCTCTCCTGAAATGGGATATATGCATCAACAAATAAA
The DNA here is from genome assembly GCA_948193065.1 of Aleurites moluccanus. Lineage (NCBI taxonomy): Eukaryota > Viridiplantae > Streptophyta > Magnoliopsida > Malpighiales > Euphorbiaceae > Aleurites > Aleurites moluccanus. The sequence goes on along the minus strand of CANXYC010076939.1, from coordinate 12,351 downwards.
CAGTAGGTAATAATGGAGCAATGGTGCCAATAGGTCAATATAGCAGTATACAGAATCAGTAATAGGTTACAATATATCCAAAGAATAAAACATAGGCTCAATATCATATAGAAAGACAGATAAAGGGATAGACTGTATGAAATCATACAATCTCTAGTAAAATCAGTATGAACTATATGCGAACATACAGTCTCCAGTAGCATATCAGTATCAATGAGCATAAGACTGATCAAGTCTTATGGTCAGGACCATAACCCCTCCTAGCTAGGGCACCAATAATATAATGTGCACATCGCCGATAGTATTTTCCCACTACTCTATCGGATCGGTAGCTTTTTTAAGCCATATTAGGATCAATATAAGGAAACGATATAACAATGGATACCATTATGCAACAATGGCATCCTCTATATCAATAAGCTCAACATCAATCAATCAATTATCAATAGGATCCATGGCATTGTAATAGTTGACATACAAACAGTGGTAAGTGGTTTGGTAATCAATAAGGACTAGTACAAAAGTTGACTCGGCAAAGGAAAATGGTAGGCCAATTGGCATGACAACGTCGCTGGCGACAATGGCTTTCAAATGGTAGGCTTATGGAATACAAACAATAGGCCAAAGACAAAATGAACTAGGCATTTTATTAAACACTTGGTAGGCATACAATGGTAAGCCAATTGGTTAGGTTTAGGTGCAAATTTGACTTGTCCAACTTAACCAACCACAAGCCACATTTGTAATTATACAATAGGCATCAAATAAAAAATACTAAAAATCATCAAATTGGATCAAATTGGTGATGAAAATCAAGGTAAAATCAAGCAAAATATAAGGCATGTGAATAGTGATATTGGTTCGGCCAAAGTAACACTTTCATACAAGGTTTCCAATTTCAATTTTAACACAATAGGCATGTTAAAGGATGCATATAATACTCACCTAAGCTTCTAAATAACTTTGAAAAATTTAACCACAATTCACCAATAAAGCCAATAGGCACAACCTTATCACAACTTGAGTTTTACATCAAACAATCCATCAATTAGTTACCTATTAACCTCCAATTGATATATTCTAACATCAATTAATAAAAACTAATACTAATTCAAATAGCTAAGACATACAACTTCCATTAGGTTAGGAAAAATTAGGGATTCTTATCAATTTGCGTTAATTGATGCAATTAACCATAAAACTCATATAATTCATCATCAAACTCATCTAAATAAACAATAAAATCAAACAAAACAATTGATTACCTAATAGTGATGAAGAACCCGAAATTTCCCTTCTAAAGATTTTTTATTTCCTTTGCTCTTTCTTGCAAATTAATGATGGAAATGGAAAGAACCAAGTTGATAATCATGTTTTCTATCAATTCTCTTAAGGAAATTTTGTGAGAAATGAAGCAAAATGAGAGGAGAATGGAAAGATAATGGTTCGACCACAAATGAGCAAAAGAAGAAGATGATAGCCATTTGTTCTAAGTCATTCTTTTATACAAAAATCAATTGAAAAATTACAATTTAATCCCCAAATTTCCATATATTACAATTTGATCCCAAATTCTTCTGTAATTTATTCTGACAATTCTGTCAGGATTTAGATTTCAATGTGGGGAGTCAATAAGTTTATTTTAATTTATACTTATTTACACCTTAAAATTTCATTTATTTATAATTTTGCCATTGGTTACTTTTTCAGTGTTCCTAAATGATTTTCACTTCTTTCTTTTTACCAAAATTACACATGTATTATGGTGATCTTTTACCCCCTAGTCAACTTCAGAAATTTTTCTATTGACCGAACTGCTAATTTCTCAGCAGTATTCCCGACACTGCCTCTTCCCGGAAAAGTAATTAATTCACTTTCTAACTGTGTCTCTAAAATTATTTCCCATCATTTCAAGACTTATGAACCATATACTGAGAACTAAATCATACTTATATTTTAGAACTTTCTAGGGTATTATATTATACCCCCCTACAAATAAATTCATCCTCAAATTTAAATAGATACATACCTCACTGCTGGAATAGGAATGGATATCTGCTCCTCATCTCTTGCTCACTCTCTCAAGTACACTCCTTCATGGATCGGTTCCTCCAAAGCACTTTTACCATCGGGATCTCCTTATTACGTAGTTGTCTGACCTGTCGATCAATGATCTTCACTGGAAGCTCCTTATATGACAAGTCCTCACTGAGATCCACATCCTGAACCTCCAATATGTGTGGTGGATCAAATACATACTTCTGTAGCATAGAGATATGGAAAACTGGATGTACGTGGCTCATGCTAGGTGAAAGAGCTAATCTATAGGCCACTTTACCTATCTTCTCAAGAATCTCAAACGGGCCTATAAATCTTGGTGATAACTTTCCCCTCTTCCCAAATCTCATAATACCTCTCATTGGTGAGACCTTAAGGAAGACATAATCACCAACTGAAAAATGCACATCCTTTCTCTTCGGATCAGCATAACTCTTCTGCCTACTGAAGGCAGTCCTCATCCGATCTCTGATCATAGACACCTTTTCTATAGTCTCTCTAATCAATTCTGGCCCCTCAAGCTGCTTCTCTCCTGGCTCCACCCAACACACTAGAGATCTACATTTTCTACCATATAGTGCTTCAAATGGAGCCATACCAATAGAAGAGTGGTAGCTGTTGTTATAGGAGAACACAATCAATGACAGATAATAATCCTAGTTACCTTTGAAATCCAGAACACACAATCTAAGCATATCCTCCAAAATCTGGATCGTCCTCTCCGACTGCCCATCAGTCTGTGGATGAAAAGTAGTACTGAACCGTAACTGAGTACCCATGTCCTCCTGAAACTTCTGCCAGAACTGTGAAGTGAACTGTGTACCTCTGTCTGAAATAATCATCAAAGAAACTCCATGAAGTCACACAATCTTATTCACATACAATTGCGCATACTGAGCTATCGTGTAGCTGGTCTTAACCTCCAGAAAATGAGCATACTTTGTCAGACGGTCTACAATCACCCATATAGAATCATAACCTCTCAAAGTCCTCGGTAGACCCACTACAAAATCTATAGTAACCTACTCCCATTTCCACTCTGGCAACTCAATCTCCTGAAGCAACCCTAATGGCTTTTGATGCTCAAACTTAACCTGCTGACAGGTTAAGCATTTAGACACAAACTGAGCCATATCTCTCTTCATCCTAGGCCACCAATATACATCTCTTAAATCATGATACATCTTGGTAATCCTTGGATGTACACTGTATGCTAAATAGTGAGCCTCTCTCATAATCCGATCCTGTAGCCCATCAAAATCCAGTACACATATACGCTTCCCACACTTCAGTATCCCATCCTCTATTGTAAACTTTGTCATCTTCCCATTTTGTACCTCTCCCTTGAGCTTCAGTAGATAAGGATCCCTATCCTAAGCCACTTTAATATCATCAAGTAACAGTGACTTTACCCGAAATTGGACTATTAGGGCCTGGTTCCGATCCTGGGATCCCAAATCCAACTCCACTCCTATATCTGTTAAATCCCTCATCTCTCAGATCAAAGGTCTCCTGCCAATCACAATATGAGCTAGATTGCCCATGGACTTCCTGCTCAGTGCATCAGCCACTACATTGGCTTTATCCGGGTGATAAAGGATCTCATAGTCATAATCCTTAAGTAGCTTCACCCATCTGCGTTGTCGAAGATTTAGATTCTTCTGCTGAAATATATACTATAGACTCTCATGATTAGTATATATCTCACATTTCGATCCATACAAGTAGTGTCTCCAACACTCCCCTCTATGTCTCCGACCATAAAACCCACAACTAGGAATATTGGGTGTCTGTGCAGCTGGTCTAGAAGAACCCTGAGAATAGGCAGGTGCTGACTGAACCACTAGCGGTCCCCTACTCTGAATCCTCCTCCTCTGACTACTAGTTGTAGACCTCTGATCAAACCGAGGCACTAGCTTTGTCTACCTAGGATGGGAGCTGCTCTCCCCTCCTAATTTGAGATCCTGGACCACCTTTCCTCTTCTGGTCCCTCTTAGCCCTCTCTGTCTTATAATTCTCTTCCATTTGTATGTCCTTATCAATCACTGTCGTCAAAAAATTAAACTTAGTAGCCGATAAAGCATTATGCAGTGTAGCATGAAAACCCCTCCGAAACCTACTGATCAAATCAGCCTCTGAAGGAACAATATGAGTAGCATACCTACTCAACCTAATAAACTCCTCCGTATACTCCTCAACAGATCTGTCTCCCTGCTCTAACTGCTCAAATCTAATCAGGTTACGAGTCTTCACCCCCTCAGTAATGAACTCATCAATAAGACCCTGTCGGAACTCAGCCTATGAGGGTGGATGCTCACCATAAAGCCTGGGCTCCATCCTCCTAGAAAAATAGGTTCATGCCTTACCCTTTAGTAACAGCCCAACCAACTCCACTAATCTCAACTCAGAACATGGTAGTCTCCTCACTACCTTCTCTAACTCCTCCAAGAAATCCACAGGGTCACTACCTCTGTCTCGCCTGAACTCAGGCAAGTTTAGCTTCAGAAAGCTAAACATCAATACACCACCCTCCTCAATCACTCTACGGCCTCCCTGTACAACAACCTCCCTAGGAACCCCTGCTGGCTGCACAGGAGTTGGTGCCACTGGAACTGCCTTTAGTGCCATAGGTGGAGGCACTACTGATGAAGCTGGTGGTGAAGGTACATGCTAACGCTCTCACCTCATATCAGTCATCTCTCTACGTAACTCCATCAATCCCCACATCATCTCAACTCTTCAGGGATCATTGCCCCTCTTTGAATCCTCTGAAGTCCGTCAAGATCTAGACGGACCCTCGGAAACTGCAATCTCCCTCACCAAGGACTCATTAGAGGCAACCTCTGCCTCACGGGTATCTCTGTCCCTATCATCAGACATCTCTGTAATCTGTCAAGAAAAACAAAAACATGCTCAGAATATGACAAAAATGCAGAATAATAGCATATAACAGACGATAACAGCAAAAGACGTCAAAAGAAATCCTATGCTCCATAGTATACTTAATTCTACCCCATTTTGTACTTAGTCACTATTCCTCTATAATTCAGGTACTATTCATCTGTAACCTAAAATTCCAATGTCTGTAACCTAGAGTTTTGATACCACCTTTGTTACGACCCATTTTCGGATCGTGACGGTCCTAGGGCACGGGAGATACCAATGGCAACCGACACTCGTAAAACCCAATATCACATGCACAGTCTATAAACCATAATATATTAATCATTTTAGTTAGTTGCCATCTATTTTGTTATTCTGAAATTCATTCTGTATATTACTGCAATTGGTTGTAACAGTCATTAAATCATATCATATAATCATCATACAACTCATAATATCATTATATATACATGTTCATTTCCTAGATAACCCATACATACCTCATGGAGCAGCTAGATTATGAACATCAAAATAATAATATAAAATCAGAATATATACATCAGAACTGCTAGCAGAAATCCTCGAATGACAAACGACAGGATTTTGCAATCTACTCCTCTCCTGAAATGGGTAAACAAAGAAATATAAGATACTCAGTGAATCTATATGCATCAACAAATAAACAGTAGGTAATAATGGAGCAATGGTGCCAATAGGTCAAGATAACAGTATACAAAATCAGTAATAGGTTACAGTATAGCCAAAGAATAAAACATAGGCTCGATATCATATGGAAAGATAGATAAAGGGATGGACTGTATGAAATCATACAATCTCCAGTAGAATCAGTATGGACTATATACAAACATATAGTCTCCAGTAGCATATCAGTATCAATGAGCATAAGACTGATCAGGTCTTATGGCCAAGACCATAACCCCTCCTAGCTAGGGCACCAATAATACAATGTGCACATCGCCTACAGTATTTTCCCACTACCATGTCAGATCGATAGCTCTGTCAAGCCACATTAGGATCAATATAAGGAAACAACGTATCAATGGATACCATTATGTAACAATGGCATCCTCCATATCAATAAGCTCAATATCAATCAATCAATTATTAATAGGATCCATGGCATTGTAATAAGTGACATACAAACAGTGGTAAGTGGTTTGGTAATCAATAAGGACATGGAACAAAAGTTGGCTCGACAAACGAAAACGGTAGGCCAATTGGCATACCAACATCGCTAGAGACAGTGGCATTCAAATGGTAGGCCAAAGACAAAATGAACTAGATATTTTATCAAATACTTGGTGGGCATACAATGGCAAGCCAATTGGTTAGGTTTAGGTGCAAATTTGACTTGCCCAACTCAACCAAAAACAAGCCACATTTGCAATTATACAATAAGCATCAAAGAAACAAGACTAAACAACATCGAATTGGATCAAATTGGCTATGAAAATCAAGGCAAAATCAAGCAAAATATAAGGCATATGAATAGTGATATTGGTTCGGCCAAAGTAACACTTTTATATAAGGTTTCCAATTTCAATTTTAACATAATAGGCATGTTAAAGGATGCATATAAGACTCACCTAACTTTCCAAATGGCTTTGAAAAATTTAATTCCATCGCAATTTACCAATGAAGCCAATAGGCATAACCTTGTCATAACTTGAGTTCTACATCAAATAATCCATCAATTAGTTACCTATTAACCTCCAATTGATATATTCTAATATCAATTAACAAAAACTAACACTAATTCAAATAGTTAAGACATACAACTTCCATTAGGTTAGGGAAAATTAGGAATTCCTATCAATTTTCATCAATTGATGCAATTAACCATAAAACACATCTATTTCATCATCAAACTCATCTAAATAAATAATAAAATCAAACCAAACAATCGGTTACCTAATAGTGATGAAGAACCCAAAATTTTCCTTCTAAAGATTCTTGATTTCCTTTGCTCTTTCTTGCAAATTAATGATGGAAATGGAAAGAACCAAGTTGATAATCAAGTTTTTTATCAATTCTCTTAAGGAAATTTTGTGAGAAATGAAGAAAAATGGGAGGAGAATGGAAAGATAATGGTTCGACCACAAATGAGCAAAAGAAGAAGATGATAGCCATTTGTTCTAAGTCATTCTTTTATACAAAAATCAATTGAAAAATTACAACTTAATCCCCAAACTTTCATATATTACACTTTGATCCCAAATTCTTCTGTAATTTATTCTGACAATTCTGTTAAGATTTATATTTCAATGTGGGGAGTCAATAAGCTTATTTTAATTTATACTTATTTATAAAAATAGTTTCAGACTCATTCTGTAACTCCGACATACCAATTTTTACTATTCACCTTAAAGTTTCATTTATTTATAATTTTCCATTGGTTACTTTTTCAGTGTTCCTAAATAATTTTCACTTCTTTCTTTTTACCAAAATTACACATGTATTATGGTGATCTTTTACCCCTGGTCAACTTCAAGAATTTTTCTATTGACCGAACTGCTAATTTCTCGGCAGTGTTCCCGACACCGCCGCTTCCCAGAAAAGCAATTAATTCGCTTTCTAACTGTGTCTCTAAAATTATTTCCTATCATTTCAAGACTTATGAACCACATACTGAGAATTATATCATGCATATATGTTAGAACTTTCTAGGGTATTACATTGTTGAGATGGTGTTGTCTGTGTTTGTGGAGGTAGAGGTGGTTGAGAGGATACATCCATTTTCTTTTTACCCTTTGGAAGACGAGATGGAGGTTGAGAAGGAGGAGAAAGCGGCTCTATTTCTGAAGAACTAGAGTCAGATTCTTCAGAGGATGAAGATTTTGTGACTCTAGGTTTCTTAGCATAAAAGGGTTTTCGATTTGCTATGGATTTAGTGCATTTATGAGGCATTTTGTGTGATTAGATGGTTAGAATGTTGAAAATCATTGCTAGGAAGTGAAGATTTTGAAATTCGCTTAAGAAAAGTTGAGCGAAAAAGAAGAATGAAAAATTAGGTTTAAAAGAAAAGTGACAAAGGCACAATAAAATTAGGTTTAAAATGTATATGTAGTGGCTGCAATTTATTAGTAACGACTACTACTTAACTAAGTAGCGGCTGCTACAATATAAGTAGCAGGCGCTACTAAACTAAGTAGTAGCTGCTACTTAGCGCTACTAAACTAAGTAGTAGCTGCTACTTAGAGTATTGGGCACTACTAAGAGACACAGAAGGTATGGCAATAACGTAGTGGCCGTTACCATATTTATAGTGGCCGTGAATATGGGAAGATAGAAAACATGAAATTTTACCTAGATTCATGGGCGCTACAGCTTGAGTAGCAACCGTTACTCTGAAGCGTGTAAAATTGTTCACAAAAGCTTAAAGTAGCGGGCGCTACAGGCAGCTGTAGTGGGTGCTACAAATGAAATCATCACAAAAATTTCAAGTAAACAAACATCAATTAATCATTAATCACTTTAATTTATCAACCTCACTGCCATCTAACATTCCCAATTCATGCTTAATAAAATTTAAATGTTCCTCATTCAAGAGCTTTGTAAAGATGTCCGCAAGTTGATCATTTGAAACAACAAATTCAAGAGTAACATTGTTACACAACACATTATCTCTAAGAAAATGATGTTTAATATCTATATGCTTGCTTCTAAAATGTTGAATAGGATTTTTTGATAAGTTAATAGCACTAGTGTTATCACACTTAATAGGAATCTTATCCAAATACACACATAAATCATAAATTTGTTGTTTCATCCATAATACTTGTGCACAACAACAAGTAGCTGTCACATATTCGGCTTCTGCGATGGACAAAGCCACAGAATTCTACTTCTTGCTAAACTAAGAGACAAGGCAACTTTCTAAGAATTGACAAGTACCAGAGGTACTTTTCCTATCCATGCAACTACTAGCAAAATCCGCATCGGAATAACCAATTAAACTAAAATGCATGTTCGTTAGATACCAAAGTCTTAGATGTTGTGTGCCAATCAAATATTTCAAAATTATTTTGACTGTATGCAAATGAGATTCTTTAGGACATGATTGAAAATGTGCTCATAAACTCACAACAAACATAATATCAAATCTACTAGCGATTAAATAGAGCAAGCTACTAATCATACCTCTATACTTCTTCTCCTCAATAGGCTTACCAAGGTCATCCTTGTCAAGTTTGATAGTGGAGCTAATTGGAGTTTTACTTGCCTTTGCTCCATCCATTTCAAACCTCTTGAGAAGTTCCTTTGTGTACTTAGATTAGTTAATGAAGATGTCTTCCTCACATTACTTGATTTATAATCCAATAAAGTACTTCAATTCTCCCATCATGTTCATCTCAAACTCATTTTATATGCATGAAGAGAATTCCTTGCATAAAACCTCATTAGTAGCACCAAATAATATATCATCAACATATATTTGCATAATCAACATGTTATGCATGTCATTTTTAATGAAAAGAGTTGTATCAACCTTTCCTTTTAAAAAACCATTGTCAATAAAAAAAGGTGCTAAGTTTATCATACCAAGCTCTAGGAGATTGTTTAAGACCATAAAGAGCTTTTTGAAGTTTAAAAATATGATTTGGAAAATTAAATTGCTAAAAATTAGGAGGTTGTTCAATATAAACTTTCTCCTTAGTAAAACTATTTAAAAAGCACTTTTGACATCCATTTAATACAATATAAAGTTCATGTGACATGTAAATGCAAGTAGTATCCTAATCGCCTCAAGTCTAACCACCAGTACAAAGGTCTCATCATAATATATTCCTTCCTCTTGATTATATCCCTTTGCCACCAATCTAGCCTTGTTCCAAGTGATCACACCAACTTCATCTAATTTGTTTTTATATACCCATTTGGTACCAATGATACGATGGTGATGAGGTAAGGTCTAAACCTTGTCCCTCTCAAATTGGTTCAATTCTTCTTGTATGGCCTCAACCCAACTTTCATCCTCTAGGGCCTCATTGATATTCCTAGGTTCAATCTTAGATATGAAAGCTAAGTTATTCACCATTTCTTTGAAAAAGCATCTTATGGCCGCACCCTTTAAGGGTTCAACAATTATAAGGTATTTTGTTATAATTTTCAATCTTTTGGAAGTTCAACATCAATATAAGGATTGTTGTAATACCCTATAAATTTCTAACTCATGTGAATGAATAAATTCTCAATATGTAGTCCATTACTCTTGAATTGATGGGAAATAATTTTAGAAACACAGTTAGAAAGCAAATTTGACACTTTTCCGGAAACTGGCGGTGTCGGGACACTGCCAAGAAATTAGCAGTCCGATCAACAGAAGAATTTCTGAAATTGGCTTAGGGATAAAATATGACCATAATTTATGTGTAATTTTGATAAAAAGAAAGAAGTGAAAATCATTTAGGAACACTGAAAAGTAAAAAATGGCATTTTGGTAAATAAAGGGTAATTCAAGGTGAATAGTGGAAATGGGTCAGTCTGAGTTACATAATGACTCCAGAACTATTTTTATAATTAAGAATAAATTAAAATAATCATATTTCCTTTACACTGGTATCAAAATCTTAACAGAACTTTCGAAATAAATTTCAAAAGATTTAAGGATCAAAATGCAAAGATTAAAACTTGAGGGATTAAGTTATAATTTGTCACTCATTTTTGTCTAATATGGGATGTAAAATTCACGGATGCAGCAGCTCTTCTTCTTAATTTTGGTTCTTCCATTGCCGTTTCTTCACCTTTCATTTCTTTAATTCATAACTTCTTCATTTCTTTAATTCATAACTTCTTCATTTCTTAACCAAATTCAACAAAATTTGATAGAAAACTTATTTACTCAATTAGCTTAACTCAATTCTAGCCTTAATTTATTGATTGGAGCAAAGGATTAGGAGGCCTATTGCTTTAAAATTTTGGCCATGGAAGAGTTTAGTGGTAAAGTAGTTCATTTGTTTAGTTTGATTAATGTTTTAGTGATTATTTATGTTGAATTGAATGGGTAATTAGTTTAATTGCATTAGATTATACAACTTTGATTGAATTTTTAATTTGAATGTTGAAATTGAAGTTGTAAGATTGAATATGTTGAATTAGTGTTAGAAATTGCAAATTGATGTTAGAAATGATCAATTGGAAATGAATGAACAATTAATTGATGGTTAATTTGATGTAGAATTGGAGAATTTGGAATTTGAGTTTTCAAAGTAGCAAATTTGTGGATTTTTTATGGAATTGGTTCAATTGAAGTGCATTTTGGCTAATTGGATCAATTGGTGAGTTTACATTGCATCAATTTACTTGAATAATTGATTAAATTGTTGAATTGAATTCAATTGTGCAAAACCCTAGTTGGCCGAACCATTGTGCCCTAAGTTTGCCTATGCTTTTGTTTGATTTCTCTTAGTTTTTCCTTGCCAATTTGACTCTAATTTAATGTTGTTTAATCTTGCTTTTAATACCCTTATGTTGTTGAACAATGTACCTTGTTATTGGATTGAACCGGCAAGACAATTTTGCTCCTAACCCTAACTTATTAACTTGCCATTGTATGTCACACTGTGTTTGATAATTTGCCTAGTTTATTTGTCATTGGCTTGTTGGTTTGCATGCCATAGGCCTACCAATTGAATACCATTGTCGTTAACGATAATGGTATGCCAATTGACCCACCAATTTTGGCCACCGAACCCTTGTTGTTTCTTGCCTTATCTTATTATCACATTTGATTTTATTAATTGTATATTGCATTTGACATTGTAAATGAGTTTATTGAATATTGATTGATTGATACCAAACCAGTTATTATTGATTGATTGATATCCGAATGCCATTGTTGCTTATGGTATCCCTTGCTTTTGACCCTAATATGGTTTGGCAGAACTTTCGATTCGATGGGGAAGTGGGGAAATACTGCCGACCTTGTGCACATTGTATATTTGTATCCTAGCTGGGAGGGGTTATGGTCCTGACTATAGGGCATGATCAGCTTTATGCTTATATGATACTGGTGACCTACATGGTCCAGTGATATTGATTGATATGATACTGGTGACCTACATGGTCCAGTGATATTTGATTTGTTTGGTGACTGTATGATTTCTTTTCATATATCATATAGTCCGTCTCATTATCTGCCTTTCCATATGTAACCGAGCATATATATGATAATTCTTTGGTTTACTGTACCTTGACAGACATTCTGTATTCTGTTATTTCTTTGATAAAAACCATTATTTAATCATACCTATTATTTATTGCGATACATGTAAATTCACTAAGTATCATCCATACTCATTTTTTTTGTTTGTTTACTTCTTTCAGGAAAGGAGTAGGTTGCAAAATCCCGATGCCTGTCTTCTGTGGATTTCTGCTGCAGTCTATTAT
>CANXYC010076613.1:0-27213 GCA_948193065.1 Aleurites moluccanus | reverse complement strand
CCAAAACAACTTAAATTCCTAATTGATTCTTTTCCAACATTTTATCATTTATTCCTCACATACACATCATTTACAACTCATTCCATCAATTAAACACTTAAAACAACCAAATGTACACCAAACCCTAACCACCTAAAGAATTCGGCCAAGCTACCCTTTGCTTTGAATCAAATTATTTCAATTATACAATCATCAATTCATGCTATACACATCAAATGAACAACATTAGAAGCAATTAATTCATCAAAATCATACTTTGATCTAATATTCTTCCTATTAGGGTTTCAAGCTTCTATTTTGAATTCCAACCATACAAATTGAATTCTAATCCATAAATATCAACAAAGAACATCATATAAACATTACTGAACTAATAGAATTTCAAAACTAACAACTTATCAAAATTTCTTCAAAAGCTTCTTTGAATTAATTTGTTGCCTTAATGGATTTTTCTTTGAAATCTAAGGCTAGATTAGTGTTTATGATGATGGATTATACCTATTTTAATAAAAAATGGAAAGAAAACATCAAGGAATGGGAGGGGTAGGTTTTGGCCGAACCATTCAAGCAACAACAATGGAGTTTTGGCTAAATTTTTCTAAGGAAGAAGAAGACAAAATGTTATATTTATCCAAATATTAAAGATGTGATCCAATGGTTTAGGTTTCATAGTAATTTTGGTGAAACCTAGTCATCCAACCATCCATTCTTCTTACTTTCATACTATCGGTTCATCCAAAGTCAACTAAGATAGATACCATGTACATTTAACACACCAAATCCAAAACCAATGACAAAAATCCTATACTTTGAGTTTATGATAGCAAATTTGCAACCTACTCATCTAACCATCCAATTCTTCATCATTTGATCCAATGGTTAGATTTAATCAAGCCTATACTAATACTATAGGGTTGCACACATTCTATAACTCCATATTATAATGGAAAAGACCAAAATACCCCTAATGCAACCAAAGCACCGAAATTGCACAACTTGCCGGGAACTATTTTTCAACCGGGTTTATTTCTTTATCTATTAGTCAAATAAATTAAATAATGTCATTTTCAAGTCTTTAAATTCTTTTCTACCTCCAAATATGATATTAAATCCATTAAAATCCGACTGACGAAAAATGACCATTTTGCCCCCAGTTCATCAACAACTCAAAAATTTTCGATTAAGTCCTAACGGCCTCTAGACCACTTCTATGCTCAAAATCAATTCAAATAACATGCATAACTTCCAATTTCATACATAAATGCATAATAATAACACATTCAAAAGAAAAGAAAAACCTCCCCCTAAGGTTATCCAATGGTTAGGTCCAACTTAGATTGAGGTGTTACAATGATGATCTATAGAAATGCATGAATAATTATTATATGATTCATAGAAATGAGTATATATAATAATAACTATGTATGATATGGATATATGTTCTGTATGAGATCCATGTTGTGAGTGTTTTACAGGTTTATATTAGCCTTAAGCCTACCATTGCCCTAGGATCGTCACACCACTAGAGTCAGGGTGTGACAAAAAAATTTCAAAATTTATATAGACTTTAATGTATGAGTTTATATATATATGTACAGATATTGTACAAATAACAAATATTAACACATGCACACTAAAATTTCAAATAGCTCAAATAAATAGTCATATAACAGAGATTAACTCATATATAACTACATTCCTTAAAAATTAAAAATACAAACATGTATAACATTTAGACAAGACAATGAAAGAAAAAGTAAGAGTTTTAAGAGACAATAATATGGAAGAAAGAAAGGGACAACAAATGACAAGTAACAAGATAAGATATTTTAAAAAAGGATAAATAATTTTTAGAGGAAGAATAACAAAGAAAAGATAATCAAAGATTTAAGAAAGGAAATGAATATTAAGCAAGTAAAATCAATTAAAGAACGAAATGCATAATCGAAAAAAATAATAGCTTCAAATAAAATGAAACATCCTATTGATTTTTGACTTTTCTAACCTAAAACTCTAATACCACCTTTGTCATAATCCAAATTTGGAGTCATGATCGGCGTGAAGTTAGACCAGTATCTAACCTCACAAGCCTAACAAATACTGTACTTATAACTTATGAAATTACATTTGAACACTTATTCAATTACTTATGTCCATCAAATCATCATTTAAATACTATTAACCAATAATAACAAATCAAATAAAATTCATTACAACTAATATTTGGGAAAAAACTAAAATAACCCAAAGGAATTACTCATAACTACCCTTAAGATATTGGCTTGGCTTTGGAAGAAATGAATAAAGTCTTGCCAAATGAAGACCATAGATCTGCAAAGAAACTGAAATTTGAAGGAGTGAATAAACCACGTACTCAGTGAGAAAACATATAAAGGTAAGGAATAAACCTAACATTTTAGACATATATATATTTAACACATGTACAACCAGTAACAATAATTCAAATACCAATAATAGCTTAAATAAATCATTGAATACTTTTTTTTAAGTTATATAACATAAGAGCATGTAAACTTCATATATCACTTATACAAATAATTTTTTCTTATATATTTATAAGTTCACAAATAATTATTTAAAACAAGTAATGATGAAGAGTTCCAACTGAATACTTTTACATATATATGGTACATAGACATATAAGGTTCAAGACATGTATAATATATAAGGTTCAAAACCTGAATAACATATAAGCATTGTGGAGTATACACCAGATCATTCCCCACAGGCCAAATACATATAACATATAAGGTTGAAACTCAAGAGAAATCCAGGTACCATAAGAGATTCAAGTCTTTATCTCACTCTAAATAAAAATATTATATAAAAAAATAATAAAAGTACTAATAATAGTAATGACACATAAACTTATATACAAATAAAATCTAATATAAAAAATCTAATGACAACCATTACATATACATATTACGCATACCTTGCAAATAAATTTATATATCATATAATTATTAATATTATATAGCTTGTGTTTCCCAACTTCTAATTACAAGCAAATTTATTTAATTTACTCAGACAAAAATCATACACACAAACATTTAATTATTTCAATTGAACTTTATATATTCTCTCACCTGAAATCATGTAACTTGCAATAAGATTAATCAATCTTCTAATTACTCAAGTCAACACCTAAACATATATATAATCGATCAACATTCTATAACCTAAAATATCAAGAAAATATACAATTAATATATGCAAATACAACACTAATAACTTATATGAAACACATGCTTAAATGTAACTTAAAATGCAAATTATTTTCAATAAGCTCATTATGGCAACAAATATATTTTCTATTACAAAGTATCATAACCTTCTCCAAAATAACTCAAATTTTAATACCAATTAGCTAACATATACATAAATACAACTTAAAAAAAACTCCAAATTCGGAATCCATTTAAATCTCTAAAATATCAATCCAAGTTTGACTATACAGCAAGCTGCCTTGACACTGGCAGTATACAAATTTAACTTATAAACCTATCTTCCACAACTCCAAAAATTATACAAAAATTTCAAAATATACTAAACATATCAAGTAATTAACCCTAAAAAATCAAATCAAAACGATTTTATTTGGTCCTTTTAAAAATTCAAGTTTTGGGGCTATCCTGAATACGTTTCCTTATCAGACAGTCTATACAAATTCTACTATAAAAGGTGATCCAACCATCTAATCATTTTAAAATTTAATGATCATAAATTAGACATCTATTTCTCAAACATATCAAAAATTTACCGTAAAATATTTCTCCAATAAAAATTTATATAATTCATAATTTTCAATATAACTTATATGAACCATAACTCATCATTCTCAATTTACTAATCCTAAATTTTTTGTATTCTTTAATTACATCAATTGAAATTTCAATTGAAATCAACTCTAGTAATAATAAAATTCAGAAATATATTTTTGTTTAGTTATTCATCATCATGCTCCACAAATAAATTATCAAGATCTAACCAAAATCTTTAATAATTCAAAAATCATAATAATATATACAAATCAATTATAAGATATTAGAAGAGTTTGATTACCTCTTATCTCCAAGAAAACTACAAGAAATTGGAAGAAACTTTCAACAATTACATAAACTCAAGTCTATTATTAGTTTTCCTTTTATTTTCCTTCTCCATCTTTTTTTTCCTTAATGGCAGCTACTCTAAAAACTTACACTTATATACCACTAAAAGAGAATAAAAATCCTAATCTTAAATTGCTCACTAATCCTCATTTTAACTAATTTAATCAATTTAACCCACAAATATATTATTTTATAAATAAATCATTAACTCTATTTAAATTATACTATAACCACAACATTTAATTATATATCATATAAATTCTCTAAAAGTCTAAATAATTATAATTCATGTGAAAATACAAAAATAACATTAATTCACTATAAATATAAATGATACTTAAAATAATCCAAGTTGACTCCATATTTCATATTTATACCTTTAACTATCACTTATATTTCATAACTTGAATTTGACCTATATATGCACATAAAATATCTAAAATATCATCAACATAAAAATATGGGTTTTCACATAAACACCAAGGATAATCTTGAAAAATTTGACTCCAAAACAAATGTAGGTATTTTCTTTGGCTATTCAACTTCTAGTAAAGCTTAAAGAATTTTTAATAAAGGAACTTTTGTTGTTGAAGAGTCCATGCATGTTACATTTGATGAAACTAGACTTTTTGATGTGGATAAATTTGAACATATTGAGAATGATGACATATTTGATCATGTGCATGATTCATCCAATGACCTAGAGCCTCTTGTTGATTCATATTCAAAGAGTCTTGATTACCTAGGAAATTCTTCCAAAGCAATAAAAAATCCTCCTATTGATATTGAACTTCTAAAGAATTAGAAATTCAAAAAGGACCACCCAAAAGACCTCATAATTAGTGAACCCTCAAAGGGTGTGGCCACAAGATCCTCTTTCAAGAAAATAGTGAATAACTAGCCTTCATATCTAAGTTTAAACCTAGGAATATCAATGAGGCGCTAGATGATGAAAGTTAGGTTGAGGCCGTGCAAGATGAATTGAACCAATTTGAGAGAAACAAGGTTTGGACCTTGGTTCCTAGATCACAAAACCATCCCATCATAGGTACCAAATGGGTGTATAGAAACAAACTAAATGAGGTTAGTGTGATCACTAGGAACAAGGCTAGATTGGTGGCAAAGGGATATAATCAAAAGGAAGAAATAGATTATGATGAGACCTTTGTACTAGTGGCTAGACTTGAGGCAATTAGGATGCTACTTGCATTTACATGTCACATGAACTTTAAGTTGTATTAAATGGATGTTAAAAATGCTTTTTTAAATGGTTTTATTAAGGAAGAAATTTATATTGAACAACCTCTCGGTTTTGAACAATTTGATTTTCCAGATCATATTTTTAAACTTCAAAAAACTCTTTATGGTCTTAAACAAGCTCCTAGAGCTTAGTATGATAGACTTATCATTTTTTTTGATTAATTATGATTTTTCAAAACTTAAAGTTGATACAACTCTTTTCATAAAAAAGGACATGCATAACATGTTAATTGCGCAAATATATGTCGATGACATAATATTTGGTGCTACTAATGAGATTTTGTGCAAGAAATTATCTTCATGCATGCAAAATGAGTTTGAGATGAGCATGATGGGTGAATTCAAGTACTTCCTTGGATTACAAATCAAACAATGTAAGGAAGGCATCTTCATCAACTAATCAAAGTACACAAAGGAACTTTTCAAGGGGTTTGGAATGGATAGAGTAAAGGCTAGTAGAACTTCAATTAGCTCCACCATAAATCTTGACAAGGATGATTTTGGTAAGCCTATTGAGAAGAAGAATTATAAATGTATGATTAGTAACTTGGTTTATTTAACTGCTAGCAGGCCGAATATTATATTGGTCGTATGTTTATGTGCACATTTTCAATCATGTCCTAAATAGTCTCATTTACATACAATCAAAAGGATTTTAAAATATTTGATTTGCACACAATATCTAGGACTTTGGTATCCAAAGAACATGCACTTTAGTTTAATTGGCTATTCTGATACGGATTTTACTGTTAATTACATGGATAGGAAAAGTACCTCTGATACTTTTCAATTCCTAAGAAATTGCCTTATTTCTTGATTTAGCAAGAAACAAAATTCAGTGGCTTTGTCCACCACATAAACCGAATATGTGGTAGCCACTTGTTATTGTGCATAAGTGTTGTTAATGAAACAATAAATTTATGACTTAGGTGTGCATTTGGACAAGATTTATATTAAGTGTGATAACACTAGTGCTATCAATTTATCAAAGAATCATGTTTAACATTCTAGAAGCAAGCATATTGATATTAGATATCATTTTCTTAGAGATAATGTATTGTGTAACAATGTTGCTCTTGAATTTGTTACTTTAAATGATCAACTTGCGGACATCTTTACAAAATCCTTAAATGAGGAGCGTTTGAATTTTATTAAATATGAATTATGGATGTTAGATGGAAGTAAGGTTGATAAATTAAAATGATTGATGATTGATGCTTGTTTACATGAAATTTTTATAATGATTTCATTTGTAGCGCCTATTACTACTGCCTATAGCGCCCACTACTTTAAGCATTTGTATACAATTTTACATACTCCAAAGTAATGGTTGCTACTCAAGCTGTAGCGCTTGCGTATCTGGGTAAAATTACATGTTTTCTCTCTTCCCAGATCCACGGTCGCTACAAATATGGTAACGGCTACTATGCAATTACCATACCTTCTGTGTCTCTTAGTAGCTCCCGCTACTCTAAGTGGCAGCCGCTACTTAGTTTAGTAGCGCCTACTATTCTAAGTAACAGCTGCTACTTAGTTTAGTAGTGCCTGTTACTTATCTTATAGCAGCCGCTACATAGTTAAGTAGCACCCGCTATTAATAACTCACGGCCATTATAGAGACATTATAAACCTAATTTTATCGCACCTCTATCACTTTTCTTTTAAACCTAACTTTTTCATTCTTGATTTTCTCTCAACTTCCTTAAGCGAAACTGAGTTTCTTCTCTCCCAATCACCAAAATTCATTGTCCTTAACATCCAATTACATAAAATGCATCCTAAACGCACTATGCTTATAGAAAACCCTCATCTGCCAACAAACCCAGAGTCTCAAAATCCACACAATTTCTAAATCCTCATACTCTGGCTCATTAGAAACAGTGTCTCTTTCCTCTCCTCATCCATCTCCTACTCGCCTTTAAAAGGGAAAAGAAAAAGTGGGTGAATCCTCTCAACCTTGCCTACAGACTCAAACACAAACTCAATCATAGACATAGTAGCAGCCTGCACCTCAACCTTCAGATCATGATCGTCATCCACACTCTCTCACCGAAGAAGAAAAGGAAAGGTTTGCAATTCTAACTACCTAACATTTTACCGTCTAAGTATATAGACTGGGGTGCATTGGGTAGGTTAGGTCTTACAGAGTCTGTCCAGGTTAAATTAGCCGTAGTCGATTGGACGACTATGTCCAACATTATCTATGCTTGTTTGTCATCTCATTGTTCAAGAGTTTTTCTTGACTCTTAAGGTGAACATAACTTCTTGTTCATCCTATGGCATTATGACCTTTAAACTCTTAGGTCAGCCATATACATTGGATCGAGTTAAACTTGTTCAGATTTTTAGTTTTTCAAATAATGGGATTAATAATTTTCCTGATAGTTTTGATGAGTATGGCTTTTGGAGGGAGATAACTGGTCTAAACACTGATTTCAACCCTAGAACCTCTAAAGCCATAAGCATTCAGAGTCCCGTGCTAAAAATTATCCATTGCATTATAGTCTATACTATAAATGTAAGAGGGAAAAGTTATAACGCCTTGCTTAAAACTGACCTATTCTTCCTTTGGTGCATAGAAAAAGGTCACAAGCTAGCTTTTAAAAGATGGTTTGCATATCACTTTAATTTGCTGTCAAAACAGAAGTCCGATGACATTGTGATTGTTTACTTAGTGACCAAAATTGTTGTTGAGTTAACCTAGACCAATCCCAACCCTAGTGATATGAACCAGTTTCTCGAACCGCGACGGTCCTGAGGCACGGGAAATGCCAATGGCGACCGGCACCCGTACAACCCAGTATCATTACACAATCCATCAACCTTAATATATATTTCACTTATTATAGTTATCATCCATTATATTATCCTATTAATCATTCTGATAACCTATCAATTATCCTGTCATCATAATGCGATTGGCTGTCACAATTATATATATCATGCATCATATATGATCAATATAGTCCATTAATAACAAATATAGACAATGATCATCTCCTAGCTACCCAATATATACCCATGGAGCAGCTAGATCATGAACACCAAAATAATATAGTACAGTAATCCAAAATAGAAATATACATCAGAAATCTAAAGCAGGAAATCCACAGAGAACAGAAGGCTGGATCCTGCTACCTACTCCTCTCCTGAAAGGGGTAAACAAATAAAAGGATGAGTATGAAAGATTCTCAGTGAATTTAGATGCATCGCAATAATGAAATAGGTACAAATAGACAAAGGAATAAACCAAATGATAATCAATAAACAATAGGGTTATCAAAATACAGTCAGGGTCAAGAAATAGCAAATACATTCAGTTACAATATGGAAAGGCAGATAATGAGATGGATTGAATGAAAAGAAATCAAACAGTCACCAAATAATCGATATCACTGGACCATATAGGTCGCCAGTATCAAATCAAACAATATCACTGGACAATGTAGGTCACCAGTATCAAATAAGCATAAGGCTGATCAGGCCCTATGGCCAAGACCATAACCCCTCCTAGCTAGGGTACAAATATACAATGTACACAAGGTCGACAGTATTTCCCCACTCCCCTGTCGAATCGAAACTTCTGCCAAACCATAATAGGGTCAAAAGCAAAGGATACCATAAGCAACAATGGTATCCGAATATCAATCAATCAATAATAGTTGGTTTGGTATCAATCAATCAATATTCAATAAACTCATTTATAATGTCAAAGCTAATTTACCATTGAGAAAATCAAATGTGATAATAAAATAAAGCATGGAACGAAAGTGAGTTCGGTGGCCGAAACCAATAGGTCAATTGGCATACTATTAATGCCAATAACAATGGTATTCAATTGGTAGGCCTATGACATGAAAACCACAAGCCAAATGACAAATAAACAAGGCAAATTATCAAGCACAAGGCAACAAACAATGACAAGCCAATAGGTTAGGGTTCGGAGCAAAATTGGCTTGCCGGTTCAACACAATAACAAGGTACATTGTTTCATAACGCAAGGGCATCAAAAGCAAGATTTAACAACATTATTTTAGGGTCAATTTGGTAAGAAAACTCAAGTAAAAACCAAACACAAAGGCATTTTAGGGCAAAATAGGTTCGGCCACTTTAGGGATTTTACCAATTGGATTCAATTCAACAATTCAATCAATAATTCAAGTAATTTGATGCAATGTAAACTCACCTAAGCCTTCCAATTGCCAATGCAATAGCCAATTTCCACCAATTCACCAAAACCCCCAAATTGAGTAAACTTTGAAAACCAACTTCCTTCAATCTATAATTCCACATCAAATTAACCATCAATTAGTTATTCATTCCTATCTAATTGAACATTTCTAACATCAATTTAACGTTCCTAACACTAATTCAACATCTTACCCTTTACAACTTCAAATTCAACATTTAAATTGCAATTACTTTCAATTATGGATAAACTAATGCAATTAAACTAATTACCCAATCAATTCAACCTAAATAATCACTAAAACAATAATCAAATCAAACAAACTAACAACTTACTAAAAATCACCCTCCATGGCCGAATTTCTCAAGCAATAGTCCTCCATAATCCTTTCTCCTCACCTTCAATTGATGGTAGAAATGAGTTATTCAACCTCAAATTAGTAGATTTCCATAAAAAGTTGAAGAAAAACTACAAGGAAATGGAAAATCAATATTTGGAAATGGAAGAAAATAGCACACGGCATAAGAAAGAAATTTGAAGAAGAAGAGCTGCTAGAAATCATGATTTACAGCCCCTAATAAGACAAAATTTAGTGCCAAATTATAACTTAATCCCTCAATTTTCAATCTTTGCATTTTGGTCCTTAAATCTTCTGAAATTTATTCTGAATGTTCTGTTAAGATTTTGATATCAGTGTAAAAAGGAAATATGCTTATTTTAATTTATCCTTAATTATAAAAATAGTTCTGGAGTCATTCTGTAACATCGATTGACCCATTTCCACAATTCACCTTGAATTACCCTTTATTTACCAAAATGCCATTCTTTACTTTTCAGTGTTCCTAAATGATTTTCACTTCTTTCTTTTTACCAAAATTACATATAAATTATGGTTATATTTTACCCCCAAGCTAACTTCAGAAATTCTTTTGTTGACCGGAATGCTAATTTCAGGACACTGCCAGATTTTGGAAAAGTTTCAAATTCGCTTTCTAACTGTGTTTCTAAAATTATTTCCCATCAATTCAAGACTAATGGACCACATACTGAGAAAAATTTCATGCATATGTGTTATGGTTTTCTAGGGTATTACAGTCGGTGTTGCCCTTGGTTTTTCGTATCTTCGTCCAATAACTCAAGTAGGTCATACAACTATGTCTTGATATATTTTCTTTACTTTTGACTAATTTTCGACTTATTTCTACTTAAATTTCACATATTTCGACTAAAATTCGACCTGTTTAATTTTTATGAATTTTGACTAAATTTTGATCTTATTCCAAATTGATTGTCTTGAGATTTGTAGACTTAATTTTGACTTTTTTTTTTATATAGTTTCTACTAAATTGACTAATTTACACTAATTACGATTTTATTATGATGAAATTTGGAAGTAATTAAAAAGCAGTATAAGTATTACCTTGCTGATGTTGATATTTGTTTCTGCTTACGCATTCTTTGATTTCATGATTATATATCCATTGAAGCTACTATATTGTTGTTCTTGAATACGAAGGTGAATGGAGATTCAGTGTTTATATGACAACTAAAGAACCCAAATTGATAATGATACCAGGTCGTTGCAATTACGAAACTCTTTGCAGTATGATATACAATAGATTTGGATTAAAAGAGGAGTTGTTTCCATTAAAAATGAAGTATCCTATACAACTTGTGAGAAAAAAAATGTGAGCCTCATTTCAGTTGATGATGATGATGAAACAACGCAAATTATACTAGGCAACTGTTCAAAAATTCGGACGAGGTTAGCAATCACAATGCAATTTGAACCAATACAAAGGCCATGTGTGCCATCATTTGAGGAGAGTAATATTATTGCATGAGAGATAGAGACACCCAACAAAGTTTAAGATGTTATGGAATAGTGCAATAAGGTTCCATTGATAGATACACTCAAAATAGATGTTATGGAATAGTACAATGAGGTTTCATTAATTGATCCTACAATAGAGGTTGTTCAAGTAATAGATCTGAGACTTGATGTCATTTCCGAGATGATATTTGACAATAAGATATCTTTAAAAAATATAGTTGAAAAGCTCCCTACCAAGATTTGTGCAATGTTTTGGATGAAATTAAACCCCCACTGACCAATTAGTTGAAAGGATCTTCCTCACACAGTTCCCAAAAAAATCTTGTCCCAACAAATGTACCGATTCAAGCTGCAACACCTTTGTCTGCTAGTTCTTCAATTTCGGTTGGGGTAGATCATATGTTTCAATCAAAGAAAGATTTACAAAGAGTAATGAGTTTAATGACTATTAACAGGCGCTTTGAATTCAGTGTTTATAAGTCATCAAAAACTCTTATAATTCTGAAATGCAAAATCAGCATGGAATATAAATGGTTTATGAGAGCAACTATGAAATTGGGATCAAATATGTGACGAGTTATTCGCTTTAATGATGTCCATTCATGCAATGATAATCTTAATCATAAAGATCATCCTCAAGCTACAAGTAGGTTTTTCTCTGAGTTAATTAAGGATAAATATGAAGGTTTTGGACAAGTATATAGACATAACGATATCAAAGATGACATGCGTAGGTCCACATATCCCATGAGAAAGCATGAAGGTCGAGAGAAATTGCTTTAGAAAAGACTTAGGGATCACCGGAGACATCATTTGCATTGCTTCCATCTTATGCTTATATGTTGGAGAAGACAAACCCTAGTAGTGTTATATTCATTAAGCAAGAGGATGATAACCATTTCAAGTATTTTTTTATGGCAATGGGCACTTCTATTCATGGTTTTCGAACATATATTAGATAAGTTATTATTATTGATGCAACTTTCTTGAAAGAGAAATATTTAAGAGTGATGTTCATTGCAAATGGCTTGGATGGTAATGGTCAAATTTATCATATAGCCATTGGTGTTAGTGATACAAAAATTGATGAATTATAGGGCTGGTTTATTTTGAAATTAAAAATTTCTTTAGGTGATACTGGAAATCCGGCTTTTTTTTAGATAGAAATCGCAACATAAAGAAAGTTATAGCAATGGTGTATCCCGATTCATATCATTATGCATGCATCTTCCATTTGTCGCAAAACATCAATGCAAAATTTAAGAATGATAAAGTACACAATTTGTTTTCTTGCTGTAAAAGCATATCATGTATCTCAGTTTAATGACTATTGGGAAAACCTTTGTATCAATATCCTGCTATTAGAAAATATCTTGATGAGATCAGTATTCTAATATGGGCTTGAGTTTTCCAAGATCATCTAAGGTACAACATCATGACAACAAATATTGCAGAAAGCATGAATGTATGTTGTTAGAAGCATGAGAACTTCCTGTAACAACATTTGTAGATCATGTGAGGAATGTATTACAAAGATGGCATTATGAGTGTCGCAAGGAAGATAAGGATAACCCGCATTATTTGACTCTGAAAATACAGAAAGAAGTTTCTACTCGAAACAAAGAGTCACAGACTTTTATCGTCGAACCATGTGACAACGAGAGATGGAGAAATTAAAGGTGCAGAGTGCAGTAGATGGACATGTACTTACAGGGAGTTTGATTTCCATCAATATCCATGTTCTCATGCAATCGTAGCTGCCAGACATTGAGAAGTTTATATAGAATCATTATGCCATTTTTATTACACGAATGAAACCTGGGGAAATACTTATGCAGGAGTTGTATTACCAGTTGAAATTCAAGAGGATTGAGATTTATATGGAATGGAAGTCAGTCTAACATTATTACCACTAATAATTAAGAGGCAGTCGGGTAGGCGTAAAAAAAAAAAGGAAATGGTTAGCCAGAGAGGATGTAACTTTAAGGACATTCTCACGATGTTTACAAAAGGGACACAATAGGCGGACATATAAAAATTCAATTCCTTTGCATCCCGGTGATAACTCCTTATTAGTAATGCAAGCCCCTAGAATGTATTGTAGCCTCATTTATACTCATTTATACATAATTTCTACTATTTATTCTGTGTTTAAATGAATTTCAATCATTTGAATTAAATTTGACTAAATTTATACTAAATTACTATTTATACTGTGTTTAGATTGAATTGTAACCATTTGAACTAAATTTCGACTAAACTTAGATTGCGTTACTATTTATTTGTACTCATTTATAAATAATTTCTGCTTAATTTAGACTAAATTACTGTTTATACTATGTTTAGACTGAATTGTAATAATTTGAACTAAATTTCGACTGAATTACTATTTATTTGGTTAATTTAGATTAAATTACTATTTATACTGTGTTTCGACTAATTTGAACTAAATTTAGACTAAATTACTATTTATATTGTATTTAAACATAATTTTGACTAAAATGTAGTTAAGTTATACTATGTTTCAACTAATTTATACTCATTTCTACTTAATTTCGACTAACTTGTACTCATTCCTACTTAGTTTAGACTAAATTTATACTCATTTGATTATATTTCGACTAATTTCGACTTAATTTCGACTAAAATTCTAATTATACTGTTTTCGACTGATTTCTACTCATTTGGAATTAAATATTTATATTGTATTTCCAAATACAAAATATGATCATAATATTTCATTACAAATACTCCACAATTGTATCCATTGAAATATTAAGTCGAAATAAAGTCGAAATTTAGTCAGAATGAAGTTAAAGAGGCATTCCATATGAGTTCAATATATGAAATTAAAGAGATTTTACCCAATTTGTTGGGTGCTCTGAACTTCAATGATTTTCCACATTAGTGCGTACTTTTTTATTCCTTTTAGCTCATACAACTTGAAGGCATAGTAAAAGAGTGGTAGTGTAGATTTTATTCGCTTGACATATATATCCCATTTAACGGTTCTCAATGAGTTGTAATACCTAATGATATGTTCTTTTAGGTCCAAATGTACAGCAATCTAGTGATCATCTATATTAACCAGCATCACAACTGCGTTAGCGTCCTTCCAATGCAACTTGTATGTTCCACTTAAACCTTGAACATATTTGACAGAGGTGTCGTCTTTTATAAATTTATTCCAATTCTTTTCTACCTTCTGTTCATAATATGAGAGGAGATGCACCTAAACAAGAATTCAAACAAAAGCTGAACTAAGTGGGAATAAAGTCCAAATTTGATCAGAAGGCCAAAATTAAATCGAAATAAAGTCTAAATTTAGTTGGAATGAAGTCAAAATTTAGTAACTAACCGAGAAATGGACATCTATGATTCCCAAGTATGGAGTATCAATTCCTTTCTCTTTGTCTTGCAAGATCATCTTTCAGAGTATAAATGCATTGAAATCCATATGCTATAATGCTACCAACGTGTTAGTATATTGGCGCATGGATAACAGTAGTATAACAAATTAAAATAAAAATTTTAACAACTTACTTTATCATTCATCCATTCTCTAGGATTATGCAGTTGAACATATAACTCTTTTTCAAATCAAAATTTTCATTAACAAGATTGGGGCAGCTCTCATCTACCCCTTTCTTGAAGTCATCTAATAGAATATCCTTTTGTTTTTTTTTGCCTTTTGGATGGAGGCAACTCAACCATGGAAGGAGATTTTCACAAATTAAGAAGGATAATGTGCTCTCTTCTCAGCTTTATTCGTATCGAAATCTGTCTTCTTTATGCCTTCTTCCATTAAAGGCAAGTCAGGTTTAGATGACTCCAAGGGTAGTTGAGGTTGCAATGGTGGTTGAGAAGGGGAGGAGTTTGACACAATAGCTATATCGGAAGCGGTTGATTTTGATGGTGGATTAGCAAAAGTTACAGCAATATCCAAAATAGACTTCACATCCTTCCTAAGCAATACTAGCTCATAATGGATTATCTTTTGCTTTTGTTGTAATTGAATTTCTTCAATTTTATCTAACCTTTCTTTTTGTTGTTGTGAATTATATCCAACCTTTCATTTTGCTATTGTCAGATCATCTGTAACATTTTCTTTATATGGCCCATTATGCTAATTTGGGATGTGGTAGCAATATCATGATGGGGATGAGCTGATTTTGGATATGAAGTAGGAGAATTTGATTGAGAATTCATTGTAGATTTATATTTGGGTTGGGATTCCTCTTTTGGTGGTGTGGATGGAAAACCACCAGGTAATAGCCTTTCCAGTTTGACCTTTACTTCATCTGTAGGAGTCATCACATTTGCTCTCAGACTCTGCAATTGGATGGTAAATCACACAATATTAGGACTCTATCATAGTATTATTTTGACAATTTAAACATATTTTAACTATATTCTGACTCCACCGAGTAGTCAGAATTAGTTAGAATTAATTATAAAGATGGAAATTTATACATATTTCAGCTATATACTGACTTTATTAGTAGTCGAAATTGAGTTGAAATATAGTCGGAATTAATTATAAAGATGGAAATCTCCATAGCAATATGAAAACATTGAGTTTAAATTACCTTATGGGAAAACATTTTTTTCTTTAAAATGACCAAAGTACAATTTCTGATTTAGGTACGAATTCCAACTTATTATTCTTGGAAAGACCTTTGGTTCTATGAGACGACAAATACCATTAAGTTAAAGTAATAGTAGTTTTCATTGCCCAAACCAGCAAATTGGATACAATCAGTACTCATACTATTAATAATCGAATGGGTAAAGGAACTTATAATGGCATACTTACATAAAATGCAAATGGAAACCCATTTAGGGAGTAGGTTCGGGATGTATTATCATTACAGCTCTTGATAGCACCTCGGAGTGTCTTTATACACGAAACTACCCCATTTGAATGAATCACAAGACTCAAAATTATCTACAAGTGCCTAAAATTTATCGTCCGGCCTCAGGGTAATTTGTACATGTGGTCATTGAACTATACGTTTTATTCTAGTATAGTCACTTAAGTAAATTTTTCATTATTACAGTCACTTAACTAAGTAATATTTTTTATTGCAGTTTGACGATGAGGTTTCCGGTCAAAATAGCTTATGTGGCTCATTGTTGCTTACATGGAGTGCTAATTCA
Source organism: Aleurites moluccanus (assembly GCA_948193065.1). Lineage (NCBI taxonomy): Eukaryota > Viridiplantae > Streptophyta > Magnoliopsida > Malpighiales > Euphorbiaceae > Aleurites > Aleurites moluccanus. The sequence continues at coordinate 10,637 of CANXYC010076613.1, read as the reverse complement.
TAATATATGGCATACTGACGTGGCTTAATGTGGCCCCCACCATCACACATCACCTTCAACCCAATTATTACTACTCCACAACAGTAAGATTTTCTTCTTTTCCCCAAATCGGGTTCCATTATCTTAAGAACCTTATAAATTTTCTTCCCTAATTCGTTCTTCCATGAAAGATTTTTGTTGGATTTTCAGCCTTTACAAGCAGTTTTATTGAACTATACTGCATGAAATCATGGGAATTTAATGTTGTGAACACTAGATTTTCATACCCCTAAACTTTAAATAGATTCATATCAGACTTAGCTGGGCTCCCGGAGGTTCAGGAAGCGAAAAATCAGACAGTCGGATGAAAATCAGACACGAGTGAAGACCCGCCAGATCTGATCAGAAATCAAATTACCAAAATACCTTTCAGGCCTTTATAAATAGCCCCTCACCCTTCCATTTCAACACACATATTGGCTCTTTAGTTGACTTATCGTTAAGAAGCTCTCCTCTCTCCCTCCAAGCAACTGTCCCAAGGTTTTGCCTTCCTTAAGTTTAAAATCACCTCTTCAAAGTCTTTCTTAGATTTTGAAGAGTTTGAAAATTTGAAGATGGTCAATAGTGCCTAAATCAATGTTCCTTAAATTAATTTAGTGAATAACAAGCAACCAAACTTGCCTCGAGTCTCCCCAAAACCAAAAAGACGAAACTCCAGTCCTACAAGGAACTCCAGCAACCCCCAATCTGCGAATTTGCATGGAAGGTATAAAATATATTTTACTAGGATTAGAATCTTTTATTTCAATTTGTGATTGAGCGATGGGACTGACCCAAAATCCCGCTTTCAATTTGATCAAAAGCCAAACCCATTTTCCAAACATATCGAAAATCCCCTCGCGAAAGGGCAAACTATGTCGGATTTTGATTACCATTCAAAGAGATACGTAGGCATACTCTAAAAATGGACTGTCAAATCCAAAACAAACAAAACATCCTTCCTCACATATATCCAAAACTCGGATATATTTTCTCATATTCCTCCCACCTTGTGACTGCATAGGCTTACCCTACTCTTGCTTTTGCTCGCACTATCACCACCATTGCCTCAAATATTCATCCATGCTGCCACTCTACCCTCATATACCCTCAATCGTTCTTCCCTCAATTCGACTGGGTAGATTTATGATTGACCTAAAACCCATAAGGGCTAGAGTCAATACCACTGCTCCTGTGGTTAACCTAGAACCTATAAGGACTAGAATTAACACCTCGACTTTAAATAAAATGTAGAACTTATTTACATTTTTGTATTGCTTTCAATTAATGATTTATTTACTTCTTTAACATCTTATTTTGTCCATGAAATCATCATTTTAAATCAGAATTTTTTTTAAGTCAAGTTAGAATTTCTTAAATAAAAAACCTAGTCCCTGAACTCAGATCAATTCGAAGGTCTAGTGATTTTATCCATTGCGCAAAACTAAATTGAAGTCATTTTTAGGTTTTTCCTTATATTTTCCTAACAAAAATAAAATTAATATGGCGACTCCCCGAAACTCATTTTCAAAATAAACTTGAGCTCAAAACAGAGATGAAAAAACCTTTTTAGTGAATTGATAAATGGAATTTTCAGCCGGCAAAGCATTCTGGCGACGTAAGACTAAAGCCCTAAAAAGAGGGTCGACCGTGACACCGTCCTCGGATGAGGCCTCACAGTTGGTGATTCCACTAGGAACTTGTTATTTTTCAAAAAAAGGACTACCAATTGATTTTTAAAAAATATTTTCAAAAGAAATTTGAAGCTTGTCTTTTTAATTGAAACTGACTTTGTATTGCATAATGTATCACTACATGGACTCCTTATCCACTATCAGTGACGATTTTCAGTCTAGACACCAACTAGCATCGACCTGCAACCATCATTGGGTATGTTGGAAGATAGTAAAAGTATCAAAACTCGTAATGAATCCCAGATCCTTTCAGGGAGGTATACAATACTGTTTGACCCACGCAAATGGTTAGGTATGTTGCTACTCCGCAGGACCCTAATTCAAACCAACCACTTAGCCTCACGTAATTGACCGTAGAACTCGACTTCTCTTAGTACAATGTAACATAATAATTAAATATTATGCTTATGAAACCAATTTTCTCATGTAAGCATGCATATCATGCACATATATGGCTACACATAGACTATGTCTCTCCAAACTTGTGAACCTAAAAGAGTTAGTAGTTGGAAACTAAGCAGTCACAAATAGTGAAATTAATCCACTTAGCCCAAACAGTCAACCTGATCTACTAAGTTGTTACCATATCCACAAATAGTGAAATTGATTCACTTACCCCAAATAGTAAACCTAACCCACTAAATTGTTACCATGTCCACAAACAGTGAACCTGACCCACTAAGTCGTTACCATGTCAATAAACAGTGAACCTGACCTACTAAACTATTACCATGTCAACAAATAGTAAACCTAACCCACTAAACTATTATCATATCCACAAATAGTGAACCTAATCCACTAAGTCGTTACCATGTCCATAAATAGTGAACTTGACCCACTAAACTATTACCATGTCTATAAATAGTGAACCTGACCCACTAAGCCATTACCATGTACACAAACAGTGAACCTGACCCACTAAGCAGTTACCATATCCACAAATAGTAAATCTGACCCATTAAGCCGTTACCATGTCCACAAACAATGAAACCGACCTATTGTCCCTTTTACCAAAACAGTGAAACCGACCCACTGTCCCATTTACTTAAATAGTGAAACTGATATGCTATCCCATCTACCTAAATAGTGAAACCGACCTACTGTCCTATTTATCTAAATAGTGAAATTGACCCACTCACCTTTACCAGTGAGGCCGACCACTGTCTTATTAGTAGAACGATCCCATTTACCTAATCCACCATCCAAAAATTGTTAAACAGATACACATCCATACAAATCAGACCTGCACCCTTTGTTGATCTTGTTCATTTCCTTTATGAAAGTATCAATGGCCGATGAGACTAATCCTAAAACCATGAACGCCCTGCTTGCCACCCTGCTCAAAAGACAAGAGGACACTTTCTGGACTGCCTTAGAGGCCCAACAAAATATGTTTGCTGAAACCTTGAATAAACAACGCCAGCCCATCATCTATGAAGTCAAAGGGATGTTGGAGCAAAACCTTGGAACTCCTCCACTTCCTTAAAACCTTAATCCATCTACCCCATCCCCTCTTGTTATTGATATGACTAACAGTGGGAAGTCCCTTGAAAATTTCCCTATACATTTCACATCTCATACCACACCTGATTCCTCTCCACATCTTTTCCAGGGAAGAGATGATCCTGTTACAACTAAGGCTTGAAAACTTATGGAGAAATTTGAGGCTATGGAAAGAACCCTTAAGAACTTAAAGAGACACGACGACCTGATAAACACGGACTATTTGGCCTTGTTTCTAATTACAAGCTTCCTTCCAAATTCAATATGCCCTATATGGATAAATTTGATGACACCACTTACCCAAAGGCCCACCTGAAAATGTATGTGGCGACAATGACACCTTTAAGGATAGATAATGAACTCCTTACCCAGCTATTCCAACAATCCCTCACTAGTACTGTTGTCAGATGGTTTATTGACCTGAATGTCAATTTCAAAAAGCCTTGGGATGACATTTGCAATGCCTTTGTCAAGTAATACCACTATAACATTGAGGTGGATATTACTCAATGGGACCTTGAAACCACTAAACAGCAAACAAGGAAATCCTTCTCTACCTTCTTGACCTGATGGATATCAAAAACTGCCTAGATGGTAAATAGGCCTACTGAGCAAGAACATATTGACATCATTATCAAAAACCTCCTACCAATTTACCAAACTCACCTCTAAATTGATAAAGCCTCTGGAGCCTAGATCACCACCAGACCCCATTCCAAGGAGTTGGACTATGAATGAATATTGTGAGTACCATCAAACCAAAGGACATAAAACTAATGATTGCAAGAAATTGAGGCACGAGATCCAGGATCTCATAGATAGTGGAGATATCCTACCTTCAAGAAGCCAACCAAACATAAAAACCAACCCTCTCCCATATCACCAACCAAATACCCATTTCATTTAATCCTCTGATCTTGAGTTTGATCCAATTACCTTGATTAGGTCAAAGTCTGACTTCTGATGTGTCCTTAATTTGAATGATTTTGTGGATGAGATCGAAGCCATAACCAGAAGTGGCAGATTTACTCAACTACCAATATAGCCCATCCAATAATTATCTACCGTGCAACTTATCTCCTCATCGGCTGAGAAAATCAAAGCCTCTTATGAACCTAATGAGGATGTTGTCCTCAAGCAACTCAAAAAGACCCAAGCAAACATCTCGATATGGAGCCACTTCAATCTTCCTACCCTCATCGCCAAGCTCTTTGCAAGGCCTTAAACCAATGTCAGTCTCCTATTGACATCTCCCCAAAAACTTTAGTTGCTTCTCTCACCAACGTCACAAAGCCACAACTATCTCCTTCATTAACAGTGACCTACCAATGGGGGAAACAAACCATAACAATGCTTTGTATATCACGATCTTAACTTGGGGCAAGACAATACCTATGGTTTTCTACCCTAACTGTGTGCCCTTTGAAGGTGGCTAATTGCTTGGGTCTAGAAGATTTTGATTTCACTCCCTCCAACTAGATAGTGAGGGCTTATAATAATACCAAGCGGGAAGTACTTGGTGTAACCACCCTGGATATGTCCATTGGCCCAATCACCACTCTTATTCCTTTCTAAGTTATTGGTGTGCCCACCTATTTTAACCTTCTCCTGGGTAGGCATTGGATTCAATAGGCCAAAGCCATCCCTTCATCTCTCCATCAGAAACTAAAATTCCCTAGTATGACCTCCATTATCACAATTAAAGGTGATATGCATGGGAAAAATGTGGTCCCACCTACTATGTCAATCTTGGAAATCCAACCCGAACCAACTGGCATGCCACTATCAGGGTTCTCATTTGGTACAATCTAATTCATCCTAGCAAAAGAAGGTAAAGAGCTGGTTTCATTTGACTTTGACCCCTTTGAAAACATTGTTGTGGCTAACATACTCTATAAAATGAATTATTTTCCTAGCCTAGGACTTGGAAGGGGCCAATAAGTCATCATTTATTTTAATGACTATCCCACTGTGAACCCGCCCTTTGGACTTGGATATCGACCCTCTAAAGCAGATCTAGAAGAGGTGGAGCAAAGAGCTAAAGCTAAAACACAAACCTATAATGAAGGTAAGGCCTATGATTGGGAGATGCGACCTTACTTCCCCATTCTAAATGGATACTTTATGAAGGAAGGAGAAAACTTTTCATATTATGGATTCCCTGAACCCTCTTATTGCCCCATGACAAAAAAAATTGACCCCTGGCTTTGAACTTTTCTTTGATATCAGGTTCAACTTGGATGATTGTGAGCCTATTTGCATGCTAGACCTAGATTGGGAGGAGAATATAGAGGTCACTCTCTTTGAGTAGACTTTCGTGGAGTAGAAGCAGACCCTACACACCTTAGCCAACCAGTTTTGAACCTTTGGCACTATGAGAAGCTGTTCAATCCTGATGTCGAATCGCCTGTCTAGCCTGGTAGATCATGATCCGAGTATGAGTCAATCAAATCCTTTTCCTTTATTGAGTCTGTATTTTTCTCGAGTCAATATTTTAATTTTGATGTAATCAAAAGCAGTAAAGCTTTCTTCAGAAATGAAAAGTTTACTTTTTCTTATCTTTTTGTGTCCATTTTTCTTGATCCAATATGAGATATCAAAAGATTGTGAGAAAAATGAAATAGATAAAAAAGACAAAGAATCAATTAATCAATCACATCATACTTCATGAATTGCTACTAGTTTCATACAGGAATGCCACAATTACTAGATATTTGTAAAGGTCCAAGAGTGACGATGTGTTTTGCTACAACTCCCTATACTCTAGTATATGGAATGGAAGCAATCATGCCCATCGAAATGCAAATTAGATCTGTAAGGTTAATCCAAGAAAGTCAACTGGACGGAACTGAATGGGCCAAGAACTATTATAATTAGTTGAATGCCATTAATGAGAAAAGAATAGACGCCTTGTATCAGATTCAGGGTACCAACAAAGATTAGCCCAGCGTTTCAACAAATGGGTCTTTGACATAGGGCTTAGAAGAAGACAACTTAGTGTTAAAGAAAATTAGAGCTCCTATGCATGATCCAAGAGGCAAATTTAGACCTAATTGGGTAAGCCCATATTGGATCAAGAAGATTCTAACTGACGGAGGAACCATATTGATTGATGGCAACGAGTTCTGAGCCCTTACAATCTTGACCAACTAAAGAGATACTTTGTGTAGTTTTCATTTTTTTTCTCATTGTAATTAAAGCATACATTGTATAAACAATAACTACGTGGACCTTATGTTCAATGAAAGAAGAGAAAATCGACATAAGTAGGTAGCCCTTCTAGGGCACGGTCCAAATCATAATAAAATTATCATTTGGTGCCCAAAATAATTGTATGGTTATTGATTCTTTGTCAGCCCGTAGCTTAGGCAAAAGTTAGAGTAGCTCGTCAAGTCAAAAACCCGCAAGGGCAACTTGGTCAAAAGTTAGAGCCAAAATAAAATAAAAATAAAGAAAAGAAAAGAGAATAAGAAGAGAGAAGAAAGCAAGGCAACCATGATATCTTATTTACATCTCATGTGTCATTCACCAATCATCATTCTGGTGGCAAAATACAAAAGTTATCGTAACTTGTCAAAAATCATGCCACGTCTTTACAATTTCATAAATATTATCTTGTCTATACATATCATGTTATGTCATCCAGTTAAGCACAAAAAATTCATAACCGGATCAAAATCTATCCAGATCAATAAAAAGTAGGTCTATGAAATCCAAATCTAGGTCCTAAAAAAAAATAAACCTATGGCTAAACAGACCAGTCAACATTCATCCGTTTAAGTCCTCATCCTTCTCGGGTGAATGTCTCTACTCCTGTCCAAGTCATTATCATTCCCCAGAGTGTCATAAACATTTACCCCGATTGCTGCAGCCTCAGTAGCTTGCATCATCTCTACTCCCGTGTCAGTTCCAAGTCCAGAGCTATCCTCGGACTCTGAATCCTCTTATCAATCGAAGCAAAGTAACTTTGCACAGCTTTCCTACGGGCCAAACCCTCTCCTTGAGCCAAACATCATAATCATCCAACCTATCAACTGATCCAAATGGGTTCACCAAACACATTCTCCTTCTCCAGCCACCTATAATAGCCCGTGTCACCATACCAAAAATCAAGGAGATCGGGAAAACAGGCCCATCTGAAGGGACCTCTTGAGACACACCCATCTATCTTAAAACCCTAGTCCCAGGGTAGAAGGTGGTCATATAAAAACCCAGCAAATATACCATTATGTACCTATAACTCTTGGTCATAAACGAGCAAACCTCATACCAAAAGCAAAACCATAAGATGTCCTCTCGACCCAACTTCAGTAGCCAGCTAACCCATTCATGCTCAGTGTCAAAACAAATCCGGATCCTCTTGTCTAATAATTTGTTGATGTATACAACATTCTGGCTGGAGGACTAACCACCTAGAGGTGATCTTTAAGCAAACCTAGAAAAGGGTGCAGTTAGACTAAATAGATCAATCAAACCCAACTAAACAAACCAGCTAATCCAGTCAGTCCAAACATATCAGTCAAACCCAACTAAACATACCAACTAATTTAGTCAGCCCAAACAAATCAGTCAAACCCAGCTAAACAGACCAGTTAGCCCAGTTAGACTAAATAGACCAATCCAGCAAAAACTAGCTAAACATACCACCTAACCCAATCATACTACCCAAACCAGTCAAAACCCAACAAAAAAAAAAAATAGTCATTTTCTCACGTGAAGAATCACCAAGTGGACAAACCATGGCCCATTCACCCTACATATGCTATCCAAATAATGCAATTTCTCAGCTAGAAACCAGTCCAGCAATAGAAGAATCTTGCCCCATTTGAGAAACCAATTCCACCATCTCAGTCCTACCACATCCCAAGGAACTGGGAAATATATAGCCTACTATCAGACATAATGCCAGAGCAGCCATCCTTAGCTCTTGCCTAACCATATCCTCAAAATCGCCCGAATCCATAAACTCCTCAATAATCATAGCCAAATTAATTTGACCATTCACCACCATGGAGCTAGAAAAGTCCTGACTTACACTCAAAAGCCTCTAAAAAGACTGAAAATAGCCAACCTTATGTTCTAGCTTAGCCAAGGTAGCATCCATACTACTACAAAGTATCACACTAAACTCCTCAAAAGTAGGGCATTGCTCTTCCAAGCCCCTCCCAAAGCAGAACATATGGATAACTAGGTCTCAAAACCTCAAGCAAGTACCCCAAAATTCTCAATCCACCTTTACACCTTTCAATGTTAAAATAGAATTGACATCATAGCGCTCTAAATATATCTTTTCAACTTTGTTAAAACCTTTAACCCACACAAACAAATTGTGACTGCAAAAGGGTTCCATACAGATAGAAACCCACTAAAAACTAGACAAAACTAAGAGATTTGAAGTGACTAGAAGTTATATCACATGCCTAGGAAAGGTATTTATAGCACAAAAATTATGGAAGAAGCCAGAATAGCCCAGATCTATCGCTGCCAACACCATGCCTAGTGGAAGCCATCACACATGCCTGACGAATCCGCCCAAGCCCTCTGATGGATCCTCCAGCCTATATGGTGGCAGACACCAGGCACAAGGGCAGCACTTCCCCTTCTTCCCGGTGACAATCTCCCGGGCGATAATTTTCCATCAGTTTTTCACATTCTGACCCATGTTTTAGGACCTTTTGAGATATTTTCAGAAATTTACATGCATATATGAGCATTTTCATCATCCAAATTAATTAAAAAGCACAGACATTAAACAAATGCATACATTCGGTTCATACATCCAAAGCTTGCCAAGTAAAAGCCAATGTATCAAGCATACATAACACACATCCATTCATCATTAATGTCACATAATTAAGCTAGTATAGACAGAACACTGAAACAAGAAGAAGAAGAAAACAAATGCAGAACAAAAGTAGTCAAAGCTAGCAATCACGACAGTGATGCTGTTGGAAATCCTCCGGCTGAGAACTATCATCTGTAAAGTCCATACGGGTTAGCAAAGTGCTCAGGTTAAGCTCCATCCTTTGAGCCATCCCATAAGTGTGATGGATCCACTCCTTAGGAGGCTGCAATAGAGAAAAAGGGGAAAAACAAACATGTCAGAAAATAGTTGTTAGAAAAATTGCCACCAGAGATATAAGAAGCAACGATGAATTACCGCTGGATGCAGAGGAAGTGGTAATAACCAAGGATAAGTATGATCCGGGACCTGATGGACGTGAAGCACACCATCTCAACCCGTATATGAAATCTCTCCTATCACCCAAAAATGAGATCTCCAAAGGGAATCATCTGAAGATGGTTCAACCTCCACGTTGGGTTCAAGGCCAGTAGGTGGAATAGGATCAACATCAGGTGTAGGAAACTTGGAAGAAGCAGTGAAGCTTGGCTCAGATGAAAACTTGGAAGAATGTCTGGTAGGAGGCCTGAAAGATGAGCCAATTATTGGATTAGCAGCAACCACAGCAAGAGGATTCCTCATCTGACTACCCACTTGGCCCATCAGATGAGTACAACAGAAGTCAATATAAGATCCCTTGGAAAGATGAAACCATTCCCAAGACAACCCTTCGTGTAACTCCTTAGAGGTTAAAATTTTTGAACCCCACCGCATATCCATAGGAGGATGAGACTGAACCACCCTTCTACCTATAGTATGGGGAGTCACACTCTCCCCCAGATAGTACAACCAAAAATATGGAGATCGTAGAAGCATCCAATGCTCGGACAAGTCTCGACAAAACAACAAATTTGATGGCATCATCAGTAATCTTTCCTCGTAAGGTTGAAATGTGACCTGCATATCAACAATAAGTTAAAAATAAGGAGAACACTAACTAAATGATCAAAGGGACAAATTGAATACCTGAGTAAACATCAGAGCACCAAAGAAAGACTATAGTGTCTGAAGGTTACACTTTCCAGTTTCAACCCAGTTATTTCTGCTCCATCGGCGACCCACAAGAAATAAATCAAGCCCCATTGACTTCAATTTAGGGATAATCGAGGAAAAATACTCATATGCTGAAGCTTGAATAGATCAAACGTATAACAATTGGTCGATCAGAATGAACATAAGCAACATAGTAAGCAAAACAACAAAAAGAAAGGCTTACCCCCTAGATGAAACAGGTTCCCCCGTATGAATGGTAAGAACCACGGGAGAGGTCAGTCATCTCCTAATACATGGTGCTCAGGACAACACCACCCCAATATACTCTCTGTTAGCCCTCTTGGGTTTGATGCTGATTTTAATGATAACAAAACAATATAAATGTGTTTGTATTTCATTGATATTTATTTATATGAGCTATTTTGTTTAAATATTTGAACACTTGTATGCATGGTTTTGTTATCATCAAAAAGGGGGAGATTGTTAGCCCTCTTGGGCTTGATGTTAATTTTAGTGATAACAAAATA
>CANXYC010076592.1:0-13303 GCA_948193065.1 Aleurites moluccanus | reverse complement strand
TATGACTAGGAAAATTTAGGTTAAAACATAATTGCACATGATAAGCATCTCACTATCATGATCTCATCATGAATGCCTCCATGCTATGTTTATACCATGGACTTTATTAAACAGTTATACAATATTACTCTAAATAATAATAACTATTGATTAATAAATAATGCCTTTTTATTAATATATTTCTAAAAACATCATTACAATGATTGTTTTTAGAGCACCTACACTAACAAAATCTAGGTGATTAGCTAAGGATTTCATATCAAGAAGAATCTAATGGCATATGGTCTTAACCCTATTTACTTGGAGGAATAAATCTTTTCTTGTTCGATCATCTGTCTCACTATATAACTAGCTAAGATCACCACATGTCATATGTTGTGTGTGGCTAGGTCCAATATATAAGTAGTAAAGAATCTTAACCACTTATATATGAAATGATACATCCCCTCAAGTCAAAGTACTATATGCACTATCATGATCTCGACGATGATTAATTGATTAATGTAAAATCTTATGTCATTGTCATCCAGAGTCACATTTCAATAACTCATTAATGAGTATCCAAATGTTTATAAATAGAATCTGCATGTAAGGGAATAGGTTCTGCCGGTGCGCCTGCAGGAATAATGAGAACCAGCAATGAGGCAATGAGGTAGGCTGGAGCAGGTCTAGGTACACATACAAAAGAGGGGAACACTAATTCTATCATAGTCTGAAGGAGTAATAGAAGGCCAAGAAACTTACAAGCTGCTGATGATAATACAAAAGGAGGAGATGAAGATATACAAGCATGTGAAGATGAAACATATGATTTTACTTGTAATGGCGATGAAGAATGGTTAGTGGATGATGGAGGGCCAGATTGAAAGTATTTGTACTTAGTCTGATGTGTCTGAAACAATAACAATTAAAATTTATGGACCTAGAGCTAGAACTTATTGAGGTAGCAAATAATAAATGACAAAGAGTGATATTGAATCAGACAAGTCAAGAAATGTGGAGAGTAGTGAAGAAGATGAGAATAGATTTGAATTTAGACAGAGGAAGAAGGCCAAGAAAAATCTTTTCAAAGGGATGTATGTAAATCAATTCAGGTCTGATAACAACCAAGAAGTTAATTTTGAGATAGGAAAGGTATTTAGGGATGTGTAATCATTTAGGGTTGCATTGACAAATTATACAGTAAAAGCTCGATATAAATTTAGAAAGCATAAGAATGACTTAATGATAATCACTGCATCTTATATGGGTAGAGGATACAAAAAAAGGATCAATTGTTTAGTGGTAGCAGATGATATAACCTTCCTTGTTAAAACATTGAACAATGAACACATTTGTGAGAGGCTCACTAGTAACAAGAACAAAAATGCAACGATAAAGTGGATTCAAAGCAAACTTCTCACAGTTAATGGCAAATCCATCTATGTCACATGATCGAGTACAACACGAGCTAACTAAGAATTGGAAAATTTGTCCATATGCATGCAATTAAATAGAGCCAATAATAAAGCAAAGGAAGATAATGAAAGCTTGCATAGTGATAACTTTTCACATTTGCCAAAGTACATGGAGCTTTTACAATAATCCTGGTACATTTGTGAAGATGAAGCACAATGAAAGGGATAATGAGGATGATCCATTCATTTTCAGCAAAATTTTCATTAGTTTTATAGCAGTGAGGGATGGTTTCAATGAAGGATGCAGGCCTTTTATAGGTGTTGATGGTTGTCATCTTAAAGGGCCCTGTGAAGGATGTTTCTTATCATAAATTACTTTGGATAGTAACATGGGTATCTTGCCACTTGCATTTGCCATTGTTGAATAAGAATGTCAAGAAAGATAGATAAATTTCATGGATTACTTGTATCAGTGCATAGGTGGAGGCATAAATGAGAAACCTTTGACATTCAAGTCAAAAGGCAAAAGGTACCTTGTATATTTATAATTTGCTAGTTATTAATATTTTAGTTTTGATGTTTGTATTATTAATGTTTTTTAAACTAAATAATGTGTGGCCTTAATTTTCTGCAGGGACTTATTGATACAATGAGGCACTTATTTCCAAATGCCTCACATAGATTTTATGCTAGACATTTATTCATGAATTTTAAGAAACAATTTCCAAGCCTAATTTTGAGGAATGACTTCTAGGCAGCTAGCAGAGCAACCCATAACAAAGAGTTTTGGATTATTATGAACAATATGAAGAACAAGAAGAATGAAGAGCCATATGATTGGTTTGAAGATACAATTGTCACAGTGGGCCATGCATTCATTTTGGGAAGAGTCTAAGAGTGAACATATCACTAACAATATAACAAAGTCATTTAATAGCTGGGTAGGTAATCTTAGATTTATGCTTATTGTAATGTTACTAGATTCAATTAGGCAGAAATGAATTTCCAGAATACTTAACAGGTATGTGAAGGGATGTAGTTGGAAGGAAAAATTGTCTTAGAATTAGAAAAACTCTTAATACTTTGATTAATATGTCTAGGATTTGTAAGTTATTACTTGGTAGGAATAATTATTGCCTAGTAGGAATAAAGAGTTGGTTTTGGAGCTATATTTATGCAAGAAATATTAATATAGATTTAAATTTCATTTGATTGAGAATTGTGTTTTTTTATGTAATAATAAGTAGAACTATTGATGTAATGTTGATGACCTAAATAATTGATTGTCAGGTGCTCTAAACTGATTTGCAGGTCTATATAAGTCATTAATTTCTTTATTTTGTATGATTTTTTTGATCCCTTCGTTTGTATACTTACACATAATTAAGTCCCTTAACTTTTCTTAGTTGAAATATTTAATACCTCAAGTTTTAAAAATAAATATTACTTAGTCCCTAAAGTTTTAAAACTCAATACTATTTAATCCATAAATTTAGGAAATTTCGACATGTTTAGTCCCTCTGAAAAAATAGTCTACAAGATATAAAGTCCAACTCTGCCATTGGAATTTCTCCAAATAGACCAAGACCATTTAATAGTAATAGACCGTCATAACATTCTATCACATAAACAAACACATTGTCAATCAATTTAAGCAAATTAAATGGAATGAAATGTCATCAAATTAAATCAACACTTCAATTTAAACAAAGGCACATATACCTTACTTCCATTAATTAAGCACTTAAGTTTACATACATTGATACCTACATTTATAATAGTTTAACAACCCACCATTACATCATTTACCCACCCTTAAAGCTTTAAAGCTTTGTGTTTGCTATAAAACTACCCAACATAAGTCATAATCATATCTTTCTTTACAAAAAATGTCATGACTCGACTTTATGGAACACGTGATTGGCACTAGATAATAAAAAAGCATAAGGCTTTTGGAACTCATAGTAATCCTGACTTATCATTAAATAATCAAACTGCACATGCGACATCTATAACTATCACAAAACGAAGGCTATAAGTCCACCTGTCAAGCTAAAACGATACTAACATCATAACATAACTATCCAAGATGGACATCAATCATATTACATCACCATCATAAGATTTCTATTTAACAGAATAATATACAAAATTATGGATAATGAACATAACAATGGAAATAATAATGTGGAGCTCTAGAAATTTCTAGTACAAAAAAAATGAAATAATTATATAACAGAATAAAATAATTTCATTGCTTGAGAAATAAAAGACATGAATATTTAACTTTAAAACTTAACCTCTTTAAGCTCAACCCGAATCTTGGAAAAAATAATTGAGTAAGGATGAACATTCGACTTAATAAGATGATATAAATCAATTTAACATACAGTTTTTAATTCATCTACATGAAGTGCCACATTACACGTAATCATCCATAAACATACATAACATCCGTAATGAAAAATGTTTATGGAATCCATTCTCATCTATGTTTTCTTTTATCGTAAATGGGGAGCCGATCCCTTCCTTGGCTCTCTTATAATCAAACATAGGGGCCACAGTGATCAATCTCATACCAAACAATATCTATAACCATAAAATATCATTTCTTACCATGTCGTATCGTCAATATTGTCTATGTTGTCAATGTTGATCGTCATATTTTTGTCCTTATTTATCCTTTATATTTAAGTACAATTTTTAGTATTTTAATTAGGTTTTTATTGATATTAATTTGTAATTTTAATAAATTAATTCTAATAAGTTTGCTCCAATTTTTTATGTATTTAATATTGTTTTATAGGCATTTTTATTAAAAGTCAGACGCAAGAAGAACTGTTACACCCCAACTCTAGTGATGCGATGGTCCAAAGGTAAGGGTAGGCTTAAGGCCACAATAAACTCGTAGAAGCCTCGAATCCTAAATCTCATACACAATACATATCCACATCATACATAGTTATCATTATAAATACTTATTTCTATGATTCATACAATCACCATTCATACATTTACATTAATCATCATATGATTTCCTCTTGTTCCTTACCAATCAAAAGATACATCCCACATTAATAAGGAACAAGGACAACCCATATTGTAACAATTCAGACATTAAAATAATATCATCCTTAACATCTAACTACGGAGCTCTAAAGTATACTCCTCATACATACAATGCCATAATACAAACTAATGAATGTATATCAAGAGAATTACATAGAGTCTTCTTGGAGGAATGAATCAAGAAGCTCTGTCTTTTATATTAGCTCCCTCTCAAGCTATACTATTACTTGAAATTCTACAAAAGAGGAGTGAGCCTTCAACTCAGTAAGATATAAGCTACACTAATACTTACAAGTATCATAAAGATATAAAGGATATGTATGAACTTGAACATATATTCAATATACTTTTGGAATATCATAAGGAAAAATTATCAGAATGATTACATAAGGAATCATAACATGAGCAACCATAGTTTCTTTAACATATGAGTGCCCACAAAGAATGGCACTATAAATCATATCATGAAATATAACTCAGAACATATCATATCATAGCGTATCTGTGCAACTTGTCACCTCAATGTCTACATGTGCTTGCGCAGGGCACATGCCTAGAGCTCATGATCCCCCTCTAGGTGGAATATTGATACTATACCCAATCAGCAAGGTTCCCAAAGTGCACAATGGACTAATGAATTTACTCTCATTGGAAGGAGCATTCTACTTACATGTGGTTCATGGGTTATATAGCTTGGACATATTATCAAGAAACATAGTGGTCACAAGACCATCATTACATATTTACATATAGTTATTCTATCACACAAATAGGTATATAATGATCTTGGTTTAAGAAAACAACAACTAAGTCATCCATGCAATTGGCTTGTTTAGGAGGGTTTCAACAATTTATAGTTTACAATTATTAATTTGTAGGTTTAGGTTCATCAATAATGAATTTAAGAAAATTTTACATGAAGTAAGAAAGGAGTAGCAAGCTCAATTAATGGGCAGCAACATACATTAACATAGTTCATACTTACCTCAAAGCAATTTATCCTTGTAATTCCCTCAATTTCTTGTACATTTAATGATCTCCTCTATTTCCTTGAGTTCTTTCTCCTATGACAATTCTCCAAATACTCAAAATTAGGGTTTCCTTAATTAATAGTACATAATATGGTTTCTTATAATTTTAACCATTTTATAGTCTCTATTATTGTTTCCTAACATCAATTTAATTCATCTCTTAAAGAAAATTTGAAGATTTAGAACATACTTACTATTCACATCACTATTCATCAAAATTCATAAATCCTGGTATCTTCCATATTAATCAAAATTTATAGCCTTAAATGCTCCTAATAGGTTCTATATAACTCATAAATTACTATTCTAACTACCAAAAATTTTAATCTAAAAAAGAAAATGAAGTTTGGAGAAAATCACCTTAATTTTCCAAAAACTAGTTCTTGAAGGATCTGAGTTTGAAAATGATGATCGAAATCTTTGAATGTGATAATTTAATGATTTAATGCATTAGAAAATAAATGGAATAGATTGGAGAGAGATAGGAGAAGAAATGAAGAAGAAAGAAAGAAAAGAAAAGAAGTTATCGAGAAAAATGGCTACTGCTTCTCTTTTAAATAAGCTACTGCCTCGCTAATACCCTCTTTGCCAAATTTCTACTTCGCCAATCCCACTTCACCAATCTCACTTTGCTAATCCCACTTTGCCAAATTCCACCTCGGCAATCCCACTTCGCTAATCCCACTTCGCCAAATGCCACCCCAGTAATCCCACTTTGCCAACTTTCACCTCGTTAAATGCCACCTCGAAAAATCCCACTTCACTAATCTCACTTCGCCAAATCCCACTTCGGCAAATCGAGGAGCTAGCTCGCACTACCTATTTCTGCCGAACTGGAAAACCTTCCTCGTTAACTCGCACTAAACCAGCTCCAAATAAGCTACAAACAACCAAACTCCTCCATTCTTTTTGTCACTTAAAATAGACACTTAGGGGTCCAACATATCCAAAATTCAGGTTAAAAGGAGATCTTCACAATTTATGGTGAATTTCTAAATTTCACCCTGACTTTACTCTCCAAGTACTATCAGAGCAGATCTGATTAATTTAGATCTCTCTTGAGCTGCAATTTTCAAATCTCTTTGAAAGTTTATAGCCATCTATATAACACATAAAGGATCATTTTTATGTTTACACTTTTGACTAGCTCAGCCTCTAACATTCTCAGAATAACAAATATTCTCAGACTTTCTGCAGGAAATAGTGAACTAGACAAGTTCTGGTCGAGGAATTATATCTCCTCATGCACACAAAATTTTACAAAGCAATTCTACAGACTTAAAGATAAGATATAAATATACAACTCTTATGTTTTATACTTTTCCAACTTATTCCTTTAAGATTATGGAAACTGACTCATAAAATCCTTCCTAAATATAAATTCTGAAATTCTCGAAACATTAATCTATCCACAATCATCTCAGCAACATGCAATAAAAAAAAAATTCAGGTATTATATTCTTCCCCCCTTAAATAAATTCGTCCTCGAATTTTAAAGAACTTACCTTAAACTTGAAATAGATAAGGGTACTTGTCTTGCATGCTTTGCTCATTTTCCCAAGTGCACTCTTCCATAGCTTGATTCCTCCATAGGACTTTAACCATTGCTATATATATATATATATATATATATATATATATATATATTGCGGTCTCTTAATCATTCAGTCCACAATGGCAACTGGAACTCTTCATTCATCAAGTATTGTTGAAGGTCCACTGCCGGAACTTATAACATGTGTGAAGGGTCAACAACATACTTTCAAAGTATTGACATATGAAGTACTGGATACTCACTGTTGAAGTTGGACATGATTAACAAGTAAGAAACTTCTCTCATCTCATGCTTTGAAACCTTAACTTGCATATATTCTTAGCATTCTTTTGTACTTATCATAGGAACACTTTCATCCATCTTCAAGGGACTATTTAATTGTATTAGTATTATTCCTGGAACACTTATCGTCTTAGAATTTCCCACTCATGATACCATAATCAAACATGTCATTCCATCTCATAAGTACCTTTAAGGTTCTTTGTTTATCAATTTCTTTAAACCTTTTGTAACATATTCTTATCATTAAATCTTGCAGATATTCGTACTTTCATGTTCAATTGAAATTGTCATGTAACTATACTTGTATCCATCACTCTGAATTCAACCCTCTTATTGAACTAAAATAATTACCTCTGCTTCTATCCATAAACTCTCATCCAGATGACCGACTCATGACTTGTCTCAACCCTAACCGATCTTATCACCTCTCATGCTTCTACTTCCAACTATATATTTATATTCTCAGTCCTGTATGAATAACCCTTTACATAATGCCCTGATAATCCACATCCGCATTATGCATTTCGAAATAACATTTTTTTCCCATGTCATCTCCCATAAGAAAAACACTGAGGGTTATTATACCTCAAAAGAATAAAGTTAATTGTATCTATACTCATCAGCGCATCCAATTTAAAATAATTTCTTTCTGCTGCAATCTTTTTGAATGACTTCAAACATTAATTGATATGGAATTTCCAAAATCTAATAGATCCTTCAGATTTACTAATACTTTTAGGGGTAAACTCCTCTATCACTAATTCCTTGGGCCAAAATTAAAACATAACATCTTATCACAAAAAGTCTTCTTGAGAATTTCAGAAATCAAGCCCAAAATCACTTGAACACCATATAAGTAATAGGTTACATCATAATTTATATCTATAGTTCAACACAAATATGCTTACATTACAATTTCTAATACACTTAAAATAGTTTATCATCAATCCATCAATAACAGTAGATTAACTAGCCAACTTACAGTATGAACTAGACATTCTTTTAGAGTAAGTAAGCACTATCATTACTTGATCTCCAACTAAAAATTAGTCAAGTATCAACCTTTAACTCTTAGGAAGCTTCTAAGCCCATGCTCCATACTTATTCTTATCTTTTGTCTGAATTATACCAAGCTCATATCTAACAAATCATAGAAACTGACAAGATCATAAATCATTCTATTTATATAACACAACTTACATTAGCTTTTAGATAGACTTCTAAGTCATAATCTAACCTTAAATGATAATTTTATTGCACCTTAATATATATATTGCTATCAAATGATCATCCGACAATTGATAAATTCACGCATCTATCATCATTACTTAGATTAACTATACTTGTAAACATGACTCTTAACCGTTATTATATAAAACAGAGTCTCCATTCAATTATCAGACAATTCATCAGTCTTATACCTATTAAGAATCATTTACATATATTTGATAATTATCATACCTACAGGCATTCATCATTTAACTTTAATATTACCTTAACTTATTTACAATTTCTGGCACATCTTTTCTTACATCATATCAATGAAATTAGCTATTAATAACAAATCATAACTTCTATCTCTTTAATCATATATAGACTCTTTCAATGATAGTCAAACATTCTGTCTCTTAAATGTAATAATTGATCTGTCATGCATGACTTACACTATAAACCTATCATAATGTTACATCCTTATGTAACCATAAAATATTCCAATCAATTCCTTACAACTTTACAAAACCTTAAATCATATTATATATCATAATTTAAATTACCATTTCGAATCATTTCACCTCTCACCATGATATAGAGGTACATCCAAATTGCCGTATACAAAAACACCATCAGAACTTATCAGAGTCATAAACTATATTATGCTTCCTCAATTAGACATATATTCCACTGATCAGAACTTAGTGTATTACATTCTCTCCTTATAGAAATTTTTCCCTTGGATGTTAAAATAAAACTCTTACCTGCCCATCAACCATATACCCATAACCATCTCTATTCATTTTTTTTTTCTCAAACTCTTGCTATACCATAGAACTTCCATCACTATACGTGTCCACTCTCTTTAGCTCACAACATACTCCAAAGATGGTCTTTATATGTAATACCCTATAAATTCCTAACTCACATGCATGAATTAATTCTTAGTTTATGGTTTATTAGTCTTGAAATGATGGAAAATAATTTTAGAGACATAGTTAGAAAGCGAACTTGATACTTTTCCGGAAAAAAATTAGCAGTCCGGTTAACAGAAGAATTTTTGTAATTGATATAGGGATAAAAGATCACCATAATTTATGTGTAATTTTAGTAAAAAGAAAGAAGTGAAAATCATTTAGGAATACTGAAAAAGTAACCAATGGCAAAATGGTAAATAAATGGAAGTTTAAGGTGAATAGTGAAAATTGACCGGTTAGGGTTATGGAATGACTCCAGAACTATTTTTATAAATAAATATAAATTAAAATAAGCCTATTAACTCCCCCACTTTGAAATCTAATTCTAGACAGAATTGACAGAATAAATTACAGAAGATTTTAGACCAAAGTGTGATGGATGGAAGTTCAGGGATTAAGTTGTAATTTGCCAATAGGATTTTTCTATTTATTCTATGGATTGGTTGACGAGGGACCGAGCAGTTATAGACTATTATTGGAAGAGAGTTAGATTTCAGCCTGAGGGGAGTCAGAGTTTTAGTTTCAGGGTGATATTCGGGAGTTCCAAGTAAACCTGATTTCTGCTATCCAGGCTAGGAGGATGGTTGGAAAAGGCTGTTCAGCCTATGTGGCACATGTAGTGGATGCACAGAGATCTTCCGTAAAGTTGGATCAGATACCGGTAGTTCAGGAGTTTCCTGATGTATTTCCTGAGGAGTTACCAGGATTGCCCCCCTGATAGGGAGATTGAGTTTGAGATAGAGGTGCATGTAGGCATATACCCGATATCTATTCCACCATACAAAATGGCTCCAATAGAACTAAAGGAATTGAAGATACAGTTAAAGGAGCTATTGGATAGAGGGTTTATCAGACTAAGCAGTTCACCCTGGGGTGCACTGGTACTGTTTGTAAGAAAGAAAGATGGCTCATTGAGGATGTGTATAGACTACAGACAACTGAACAAAGTCACAGTGAAGAATAAGTATCCGTTGCCTTGGATAGATGACTTATTTGATCAGCTGCAGGGTGCTAGCCATTTTTCGAAGATAGATATGAGGTCTAGGTATCATCAGTTGAAGATTAAGCAGAGTGATATACCTGAGACTGCTTTCTGGACCCCCTATGGACATTACGAGTTTTTGGTGTTGCCATTCGGGTTGACCAATGCACCAGCGACTTTTATGGATTTGATGAACAGGGTGTTCAGGTCATTTTTGGATAAGTTTATCATTGTATTCATTGATGACATACTTATTTATTCTAGGAGTGAGGAGGAGCATGTGGAGCATTTGAGGATTATGTTGCAGATACTTAGGGAGTATTGATTGTATGCTAAGTTATCTAAGTGCCAGTTCTAGCTAACTGAAGTGTGTTTTCTGGGTCATGTGATTTGTAAGGATGGGATTAAGGTGGATCCTCAAAAGATAGAAGCGGTTGCTAATTGGCCACAGCATACCAGTGTTTTAGAGGTTCGTAGTTTTTTGGGTATGGCTGGTTATTATAGGAGGTTTGTGAAGGATTTCTCCCAGATTGCAGCTCCATTAACTAGACTGATGAGGAAATAGAAGAGATATGTATGGACTGATGAATGTGATCGCAGCTTTCAGACTTTGAAGTATTGCCTTACCAATGCTCCAGTATTGGCATTATTAGTTGAGGGAGAGAAATTTACAGTGTATTGTGATGCTTCTCGAATTAGTCTGGGTTGTGTACTGATGCAGATTGGTAGGGTAATTGCTTATGCTTCTCGTCAGTTAAAGAAGCATGAAGCAAATTATCTGACTCATGATCTGGAGATGGTAGCTGTGATATTTGCCTTGAAGATTTGGAGACATTACTTGTATGGGTCGAAATGTGAGATATATACTGATCATAAGAGTCTATAGTATATATTTCAGCAAAAGGATCTGAATCTTAGGCAGCGCAAATGGGTGGAGCTTCTTAAGGATTATGACTGCGAGATTCTTTATCACCCAGAGAAGGCCAATGTAGTAGCTGATGCATTGAGCAGAAAATCGATAGGCAGTTTAGCTCATATAGTGATTGGCAGGAGGCCATTGATCAGAGATATGAGAGAGTTAGCAGATAGTGAGTGGAGTTGGAGTTGGGATCCCAGGATCGGAACCAAGCTCTGATAGCCCAATTTTGGGTGAAGTCACTACTGATTGATGATATTAAAGTGGCTTAGGACAGGGATCCTTACCTATTGAAGCTCAAGGGAGAGGTACAGAATGGGAGGATGATAGAGTTCACAATAGAGGATGGGGTACTGAGATGTGGAAAGTGCATATGTGTACCATATTTTGATGGGCTATGAGAATAGATTATGAGAGAGGCTCACTATTCTTCATACAATGTATATCCAGGGATTACCAAGATGTACCATGATTTGAGAGATGTTTATTGGTGGCCAGGGATGAAGAGAGATATAGCTCAGTTTGTGTCTAAATGCTTAGCCTGTCAGCAGGTTAAGTTTTAGCATCAGAAGCCATCAGGGCTACTTCAGGAGATAGAGTTGCTAGAGTGGAAATGGGAACAGGTGACTATGGATTTTATAGTTAGTCTACTGAGGACTTCGAGGGGTTATGATTCTATATGGGTGATTGTTGATCGTCTGATAAAGTCTGCTCATTTTCTGGAGGTTAAGACCAACTACACGGCAGCTCAGTACGCACAGTTGTATATGGATAAGATTGTGCAACTTCATAGAGTTCCTTTGGCGATTATATCAGACAGGGGTACACAGTTCACATCTCAATTTTGGCAGAAGTTTCAGGAGGCTATGGATACCCAGTTACGGTCCAGTACTGCTTTCCATCCACAGACTGATGGGCAGTCGGAGAGGACGATCCAAACTTTGGAGGATATGTTCAGATTATGTGTTATGGATTTCAAAGGTAACTAGGATTATTATCTGCCGTTGATAGAGTTCTCCTATAACAACAACTATCACTCTTCTATTGGTATGGCTCCATTTGAAGCACTATATGGTAGAAAATGTAGATCTCTAGTGTGTTGGGTAGAGCCGGGAGAGAAGCAGCTAGAAGAGCCAGAGTTGATTAGAGAGACTATGGAAAAGGTTCCTATGATCAGAGAGTAGATGAGGACTGCCTTCAGTAAGCAGAAGTGTTATGCTGATCCGAAGAGGAAGGATGTATATTTTGCAGTTGGTGATCATGTCTTCCTTAAGGTCTCACCGATGAGGGGTGTGATGAGATTTGGGAAGAGGGGTAAGTTATTACCAAGGTTTATAGGCCCATAAGAGATTCTCGAGAAGATTGGTAGTGTGGCCTATAGATTGGCTTTTCCACCTAGTATGAGCCACGTACATCCAGTTTTCCATATATCTATGCTGCGGAAGTATGTATCAGATCCATCGCACATTTTGGAGGTATATGATATGGATCTCAGTGATGACTTGTCTTATGAGGAGCTACCTGTGGAGATTATTGATCGACATGTCAGACAGCTTCGGAATAAGGAGATCCTGATGGTCAAAGTGCTTTGGAAGAATCAGTCCATGGAGGAGTGCACTTGGGAGAGTGAGCAGGAGATGAGGAGTAGATATCCATTCCTGTTCCAGCAGTGAGGTATGTTTTTATTGAATTTCGAGGACGAATTTATTTTTAGGGGGTAGAATGTAATGCCCTATAAATTCCTAACTCACATGCATGAATTAATTCTCAATTTGTGGTTCATTAGTCTTAAAATGATGGGAAATAATTTTAGAGACACAGTTAGAAAGCGAACTTGATACTTTTCTAGAAAGCGGTAATGTCAGGAACACTGCCGAGAAAT
>CANXYC010076468.1:0-10930 GCA_948193065.1 Aleurites moluccanus | reverse complement strand
AAGTCCTTGGCTTGGAATGCAAGTTAATATCTATATATGGTTGTTCATATTTGAGATTATGTTGAATATTGAAATTATGGATGATATTTGAGTCATTGTGGAGATCCAGAGGGATCTGTTGATTTGAGTTGTATAGAGATGAATTATAGAAGTGTTTTATATTGTGTTTTTAGCCAGGGCATGCTTCTTAAATAGAGGAGATGCTGCCCGATTTTGCTTGTATTGCTTAAGCTATATTAAGCTTATTTGTGTATGCATGTCATATAGTTTATTTAATGGGTTCTTCGTGGTATTGGTAGCATAAGCATCACCCGTACCCTAGGACCATCATGGCTCCTAAGTTGGGCTGTGACATATTTAGTGATAGTTTTGGTGTAGAATCAAAGGAAGAACAAGATTGCCATATGTGCTTACTTTGAAGGAATTGAAGAAAAAAGCTTTGTTTTGGCAATTTAAAGGTTTAGATGAGTTTAATATACATTATATTACATGCCTATAACAATAGTTTGAATTATGGAATCCATATGAAAAATTCATTGTTTGGCCGAATGCTTTGGTGCCATTTCCTTTGATATTTTGTTTGATTTTCCAGTGAATTCCAAGCCTAATTTGATCCACTTTATAGTGTTATTCGATGGATTTGATTTGCCTATTGATTTGTCCTCATTGTGAGCTTGTTGTTTGATATATGGGTATTGTTGAAAATGCACCAAAACCTAACCTAAATGCCTTATGAAAGTTGTACACCAAGTGTTTGACAAAATTCCTCAATGAGTTTTTCATAGGCCTACCAAGCCAATGCCATCATTGCTAGTAATGTTAGCTAGCCAATTGTGCCAGCATAACTGACATTGGTTGACCACTTTGTTGTCGAACCCATACTTGAATGCCATTTCTATTGTTGTTCTAAATATAGCTTCCATTGCTTATATATGATTGGTTATAGATACCGATTGAGAAATATGCAAACTATTTGATTATTGATGAGTACCTTGATCCTTATTTATTTCTATTGATTAATTTCCTAAATTAATGATTCTATTTCTTTATTAAATGTTGATTTGATAGAGCTACCTTATCGACGAGGTAGTGGGTAAATACTGTCAGCATTGTGCATAATGTATATCATGGACCCTAGCTGGAAAGGGTTAATATCCTAGACATAAGGCTTGGCCTGCCTTATATAACTTACATGTGATTTAAATATTATTATATGTGTTAAGGCCCATCATCTATCATATGCATATGATTTGTATACTTATGACATGTTTATTGGATACATACTATTATTGCTACCTAATTTTCCTTCATCGGTTAATTGGTGTGCAAAAACTTGTTGCCTGATATTTGTTTATCTTATTGTCTTATTGATTATCCAACCCTACAGTGATATGATGTATATTGAATTCACTGAGTATTTTATACTTATTCTATAGTTGTTGAATTATTTTCAGGTTAGGAGTAGTAGGTAGGTTCCAGATCCTCTTCCTCTGTGGAACCAACAATTTTTTTTGACAGTGTAAATATTTGAACTTTGTCTTGTGTAATATTTTCTAGTAGCTCTATGAATTTGTAACTAGATATAGAAGGATTGTATTTAATAATGTAAAATATCTTATATGGAGATTTACTATGTTTACTGCATGGGTGATGTAAGGATACAATGACATAATTACAAAATGCAGAACCATAAATAATTAATTAGGTAACTATAAGATAATAATTGGATATGTTATGGGTTCTATGGGTATCGGTCACCATTGGCAGTTCCTGCATCCTAGGACTGTCATCTTCCAAATTTGGGATGTGACAGAGGTGGTATTAAGGTATAGGTTTATATGAATAGTATATAGGTACAGTGTTAATAAGACATAAGTAAACCATGGAGCATAGGAATTCCTATTTCATTTTTTGTTGTATTCATCAAGTATATATGTGTATTCTACATTTCTGTATAGTATTAAATTGTTGAATTTGTTTCTTATAGTGGCTAAGATGTTTGAGAGGCAATAAGAACATACTTCATAACCAAAACATGGCAAAGAAAGAGATAGAAAAGCTAGGAGAGAGGCATAGGTGGCCTCTAATGAGTCTCTAGTTAGGGAGGAAACAAAAGAACCTCCCCATTCCCGACGAAGGATAGAAGATACCAAAGGTAGTGAGGATCCCTGGAGAGCATAAATTATGGAAGGAATGTTGGAATTAAGTCATGAAATATAGGAATTGAGAAGGGAAAGACAGACAATGCTGCCACCAGCACCACCAGCAGTGCCAACCCCTGTTGTACTAGTTATTCCATTAGCTGCACCTCCTCTAGCACTAGTACCACCTGCAATTGTTCTTGGAGAGCCTGTTGTCCAGGAGGGATGCTGAATTATAGATGAAGGCGGGGTTAGTATGTTCAATTTTCTAAAGTTAGATTTACCAGAATTTAACTTTACATAGGAGAAGAACCTATAGATTTTCTGGAGTAGATTGAGAAGGTTGTAAAGAGGTTGCCATGTTCTGATACTCGAGCTGTCAAATTGGTTGGTTTATTGTTGAAAGGAAAGGCATGGACCTATTTTCCCAGACATATAGAGCCTTAGTTATACAGTGATCATCCTCCTACCTGGGCTCAATTCAGACAAGCCCTGTTAGATGAATTCCTTACAAAGGAGTAAAAACCAGAAATATCATTCAGTTTGAGTAGGGCAACAAAAGTGTGGAAGAGTATGCAAATGAATTTATTCGACTGAGTAGATATGCCATTAGAATAGCACATACTGAAGTTGATCTTATTAGAAGATTCAGAAAGGGACTGCATGTATCACTGCATAATGCTCTGTTATCTGCATAATTCACTTCTCTGATGATAATTATTAATAAAGTCAATCAGATGGAAGAGAAGTATAAATTATAAAAGGAAAAGAGAGAGTAGAAAAGAAAAGGGGGATCTAGTGTGCAGACCAGAAAAGGGGAAGGAAGTTCTCAATAGAGACAGATTGATACAGCATCCATAATCGAGCAGATACCACAGTCATATGGTCAGAGGAGGAGGAGTCAAAGTAGAGGTGCTCTAGTATAATTAGCTTTTGGATTTTCTCAGGGTTTATCCAGACCCATGACACAGATGCCCAGTATGCCAGTATGTAGTTTTTGTGGTAATCGGCACAAAGGGGAATGTAGACGATAGTCTGGTCCCTGCCTCAAATATGCTCAATAGGGGCATTTTATTAAGAATTGCCCAATCTGGAGTGAGCAGTAGACTGCTACAGCAGTCTCACAGCCGATAGTTTAGATGAGTCGAAATGATAATAGAGAAGTTGCAGGCAGAGGTAGAGGCAGAGGACAAGTCCTGAGTAGTAGTCAGGCTCCTACAGAGAGAGGTCAGAGAGGAGTATTTGCAGTGAATACCTAGAAAGCTCAGAGAATAGAAAATACAGTGACATGTATGATCTTAATATAGAATGAAATAGCGCAAGTATTGTTTGATTTGGGTGCCACACATTCATTTGTATCACCAATGTTTGCACCTAAATTGAAAATGGAGAGGCAATTAATGATAATTCCATTAGAAATATTCACACCTATGGGGAAAGTGTAGAAGTAAAATACTATTACCCGAGTTGTGAAGTAGAAATTGAGAATAATATTTTGTATGCAGTTTGGTAGAATTACTTGCAGTTAAGCTTGATATTATATTAGGAATGGATTGGTTAGTAGCTCATCGTGCAGTAATTGATTGTTATGAAAAGAAGATTAAGTTCCAGCCTGAAGGGCAGGCAAAGTTTGAATACCAGGGAGATAGAAGTGAATCTGGTATCAATCTTATTTCATCTATTAGGGCTAAAAAGATGTTAAGGAAGGGATATCCAGCTTACTTGGCACATGTGATAGATGTTTAGAAGGCTCTATCAGGAATTGATCAAATCCCTATTGTTAGAGAATTTCCTGATGTTTTCTTTGAAGATTTTCTAGGGCTATCTCCAGAAAGGGAGATTGAATTTGAAATTAAGGTGTATCCCGGAACGGACCCGATATCCATTCCTCCATATAGAATGGCACCTATAGAATTGAAGGAGTTAAAGGTGCAATTGCAAGAATTATTGGATAAAGGATTTATCAGACCAAACAGTTCTCCTTGGGGTGCTCTAATATTATTTATTAAAAAGAAGGATGGTTCGTTATAATGTGCATTGACTACAAGCAACTGAATAAAGTGACTGTTAAGAATAAGTATCCTCTGCCACAAATTGATGATTTATTTCATCAACTACAAGGTGCCAGTCATTTCTCTAAGATTGATTTGAGATATGGGTATCATCAGTAGTGGATTAAGAAAGAAGATGTACCCAAGACAACTTTTAGAACCCAGTACAGACACTATGAATTTCTAGTGTTGCCTTTCGGGTTAACTAATGTTCTAGTAGCATTTATGGATTTGATGAATTGGGACTTCAAGCCTTATTTGGATAAGTTTGTCATAGTATTTATTGATGACATACTTATCTATTCTAAGAGTGAAAAAGAACATATAGAGCATTTGAGAATAGTATTATAGGCACTGCGGGAACATAAATTATATGCCAAATTGTTGAAATGCCAATTTTAGCTAACTAAAGTATGTTTTTTGGGCCATGTTATTAGCAACGAGGGTATTAAGGTAGATCCTCAGAAGGTTAAAGTTGTTACTAATTGGCCCTGGCCTACCAATGTTACTGAAATACGCAGTTTTCTTGGTATAGATGGATATTATAGGCGGTTTGTGAAGGATTTCTTGAAGATAGCTACTCCATTGACCAAATTGACTAGGAAACAGGAGAAGTTCTAGTGGACAAATGAATGTGAAAAGAGTTTTTGGACATTGAAGTCATGTCACATAACTACTCCAGTGTTAGCTTTGCCAATAGAGACTGATAAATTCACAGTGTATTGTGATGCATCTAAAGTCAGATTAGGTTGTGTTAATATGCAAAATAAGAGGGTTATTGCTTGTGCTTCATGACAATTAAAGAAGCATGAGATGAATTATCCGACACTTGATTTGAAAATGGTTGCAATGATATTTGCATTAAAGATTTGGAGGCATTACTTATATGGGGCTAAATGTGAAATCTATATGTATCATAAAAGCCTACAGTATATTATGCAGCAAAAGGATCAAAATCTCCGGCAATGAAGATGGGTTGAATTGTTAAAAGATTATGATTATGAGATATTATATCATCCGGGTAAAGCCAATGTTGTAGCAGATGCATTGAGCCGAAAATCAATGTGAAGTCTAGCCCATATTACTAATACAAGAAGGCCTTTGATCTGTGAAATGAAAGAACTAATCGATATGGGAATTGAATTAGAATTGGGGTCCCAGGATCGAAACTAGGCTCTGATATCCCAATTTCAGGTTAAGCTAACATTGATTCATGATATTAAAGCAACATATGATAAGGATCCTTATTTTCTGAAGTTAAAAGAAAATGTTTTAATTGGCAAAGCTCCTAAATTTACAGTTGAGGATTGAATATTGAGATGTGGGAAATGGCTGTGTACCCGATATTGATGGATTGTGGGAGCAGATCATGAAAGAAGCCCATTATGCCTATTATAGTGTTCATCCTAGAATCACAAAGATGCATCTTAATCTGAAGGATTTTTATTGGTGGCCTCATATAAAGAAAGATGTTGCAAAGTTTGTGTCCACTTGCTTAGCTTGTCAGCAGGTTAAGTTTAAGCATCATAAAGCCATATGGTTTGTTACAGGAAATTGAACTACCAGAGTGGAAATGGGAGCAAGTCACCATAGATTTTGTGGAAGTGAACCGACTGACAAAATATGCTCATTTTCTGGAAGTGAATATAATACCCTAGGAAGTCATAACTTATATGCATGATTCAATTCTCAGTATATGTTTTAAAGGCATTGAAATGATGGGAAATAATTTTAGAGGCACAGTTAGAAAGCGAATGAAATACTTTTCTGGAAATCAGCAGTGTCGAGAACATTGCCGAGAAATTAGTTGTCCAATCAACAGATCAATTTCTGATTCTGACCAGGGGGTAAAAGATCACATAAATGCATGTGTAATTTTGATAAAAAGAAAGAGGTGAAAAACATTTAGGAGCACTGAAAAAGTAACCAATGGTAAACTCGTAAATAAATGGAACTTCGAGGGTAATAGTGGAAATTGGTTTGTCTGGGTCTCACAATGGCTTTGAAACTATTTTTTATAAATAAGCATAAATTAAAATAAGCCTTTTGATTTCCCACTTTAAAATCGAAATCCCAACAGAATTTTCAGAATAAATTACAGAAGAAGTTGGGGGTCAAAGTATGAATATTTGATAATTTAAGGACCAAAATGAACTTTGCTATTATGAGTTAATATAAAAGCAACACTTAGACAAATTTCTATCATCTTCTTCTTGTCTTCATCAAGTGACCAAACTACTTCTATCTTCTTCCTCCATTCTTCTTCATTTTTCCAAGCAAATTCCTCAAGAAAAATCAAAGAAAACTTGGATTTAAGCTTAGTTCTTTCATTCTCCAACCATTTCTTCCTTGAAATCACAATGGAAATCAAGGATTTCTTGATGGGAGATTTCGGCCACCTCATCCCTAAGAGGTAACTTGGTGATTTCTTTGACTATTAAGTTAATTAAGTGTTATAGACATTGAATTTGATGAGTTTTAGGTTAGATTGCATCAATTGATGCATTTGAATAGAAACCCCTAAAATCCAAACCCTAATGGAAGTTGTTTGCTTTAGCTATTTGAATTTGTGTTAGTTTATGTTAATTAAGCTTATAATATGTTAATTGAAGGCTAATGGATAATGATTTTATGGTTATTTTAGTGTAGAACACAAAGACTACACAAGTTGCCTATATTGCCTCCTTTAAAGAAAGTTGGTGGAAATCAATTTTCCTAAGATATTGGAAGCATTTGGTGAGTTCTATATGCATCATTTATCATGTCTAATGCCTTAGAATTGAAATTGGAAACCATATGAAAAAACCTCATCTTGGCCGAACCATATACTACTATTCACCTTCGAATTTTTGCTTTGTTTTTCCTTTGTATTTCATAGCCATTATGATCCATTTTAATGTTCTTTCCAATTGCATATTTGTTGCTTATTGTGTTGTTGGTAATGTGGCTTGAATGTTGATAGAATGGGTTTTGATAACCTTGCATCAAAACCTAGCCAATTTTCCCATTCAATGTTGCCTACCAAGTGTTTGACAAAATGTCACATCCCACACTATAGGACTGTGACGGTCTTAGGGTATGAGAACAATTCAGGTAACCAGTACTGCGAAGAACCCAAGTTACATGCTATCATTCATGTTTCTATTACACTAATCCATGCCTAGAATCACATCAAATTCGAGTATAGGCAGCTCAACCAGATTTGTAGGTAAAACTCTCCCCTCGATAATCACATCACATCTCTCAAACCCATAATCAACATCAACACTCTTACCCAAGGGAGTGGCTACCTCTAAAGGTACCTGCAAAGGTTTTCTCTCTCTACCCAATCTCATAGCAAACACAGGGGACACGAAATAATGGGTAGCACCCGAATCAAACAATACATATGCATCATTACCACAAACAGAAAGCTTACCTACTACTGTATCATGAGAGCTCTGAATTTGTTGCGGAGTCATTGTAAAAACTCTACCCTGTCCTCTGCCTGGAGGTGGTGGAACAACTGAATATGACTGCCCTGCGGGCCTACCTCTACCCACATTACCTCCACCCCGACTCAAATATACACTGGGCTGTGATCCTGTAGAACCAATGGTCTGAGTAGTCCCAAACATAGGACAATCCCTGTAAAAGTGACCATGCTCTCCGCATCTCAAACATGCTCTAGTCCGTAAATGGCACTCTTCTGTGGGCCTCTTCCCATAGAAACTACACTAGGGCAACTCTAACAATTGTTTTATTGGTCTACTGACTGCTCGGGAGACTACTGATATTAGGGATCTCACACTACCCCCTCTAGAAGCACTTCTCCCCTGACCTCTCAGAGCATAGGTCTGCTATGACTGTGCAGGTCTAAAAGAACTAGCCTGCAAGGGTCTCTACCCTGATCTAGATGAGTCCCCTAGAAATCTCCTCTGATCTCTCCCTAACCTATCCTTCTTGGAATTTATCTCCATCTGTACCGTAATATCAATAATAGTACCCAGGGAGGTATACTGTGTCGCTAGCAGATTATTACAGATGGCCAACTGCAACCCATTCCAGAACCTTCGGATCAGATATGCCTCTGTAGGTGCTATAGACCTACCATATCTGCTCAATCTCTGGAACTCGCGAGCATACTCCAGCACACTCATGTTACCCTAAACCAACTGCTCGAATCTAGCACTGTTCCAATCTTTTAACCCCTCTGGTAGGAATTCATCAAGCAATTTCTGTTTAAACTCTGCCCAAGACATAAGGTTATCACCCCTAATGTTCCCATCTATCCTCTCGTCAAACCAGGAGGAGGCATCCCTCTGTAATAATGATCCCACCAGCTCAATCAATCTGGCGTCAGAACACGATAGAACCCTGACTGTCCGGTCAACTATCTCAATGAAATCCGAAGGATCCTTCCCATATTCACCCTGATAGGAGGGCAACTGTAACTTTTTGAACTCAAACAGTGAAACAACGCCCTCTGGAATCAACCGCCTACCTCCAACCCTTTTCTGACTGCTAGTACCCTCTCTGGTACTGGTGACACTGCTGCAGGAGGTACTACTACTGGAGGCACAATAGGCTGTACTATAGGAGGGATAGGAAACAAAGTTGTTGGTGGTGGTGTTAGTGGCTGCACAGCTGCTGCAGCCTGCCCTACTAAATGAGCCTGCAACATGTCTGCTAACTCCTAATTCCTCCTCTGCATCTCTTGTCTAAGTTCTTGAATCTCTCGCCTCCACTGGGCATCATCCCCTTCTCCACTATCTGTCCTCCTATGGGACCTAGGTGGCTCAGAATCCGCTCCTCTCTCCTGAAAGAAGGCTCTAGAATTGACCTCAGGCTCCTCCTTATCAGGATGCTGGACGTCACCTAGAAGAGGATGTATACCTCCTCTCTCACTATCAGACATTTGCACAATATAGATGAGATTTATCAATACAAGGATACGCGAAATTTCAAACAATGAGGAAACACTTAAATTAATGATGTACAATTTCCTACACTCCATGATATACACAAAAAAAGCAACAATGTAGCAGGCAGTCACATTCATATCACTGTTCATATAAACACATCATATTCATATAAGCATAGCAAAAATTTCAAACCTAAGCTCTGATACCAACTTTGTCATATCCCACACTATAGGGTTGTGATGGTCCTAGGGTACGGGAACAATTCGGGTAACCAGTACCGTGAAGAACCCAAGTTGCATGCTATCATTCATGTTTCTATTACACTTATCCATTTTTATGACATATATTTTTTTTCATTTAACACTTAAGTTTTACTGAAAAACGGACAGAGTCTCCTCTGTAATGTTAACATTCCCCAAATAGAAAAACATAATAAAAACACTTCTAATGTCAATATCAAACCCCAAGTCAACCTCCAATGCACAACTCACATCAATTCATACTTATACAACTCATACTATACAACTCATATCAACTCATGTAATGACTTCATATATCACAAGTCATTTAACAGTTCTTTATAATACCATTCATACATAGGCCGATATCATATAAGCTTACCATAGTAGTTGCACCCCTGTCACAGTATAAACATACATAGGCATACATATCATAACATACAATCACATCACAATAGGTAATTATACTTTACATGTCCACAAGTTATACTCAAATATATATATTAAAATAATATCATGGAGTATTCTACTTCTACACTAGGGGAAGGCTATACATCTACACCACGGCTGGAAGATCAAGAGTAGCTGGGGATGTCCGCATCTCACTCTTCTTTCCCTAAAATGGTTTCAACAAGGTAGGGTGAGTATAAAATACTCAGTAGATCTATAAATATGAGATGCATTACTAATTTATAATATATATCTGATCATGTATGACATTATTAGGTATGATACCAATTTATCAGTGTGTAGGCAATTATAGATATGATGAGAGTTACCAATGTGAAGATAATTGTGTGCATATGATGACAGTTATATATGATAAGATATGACAGTATAATGAGAGGCCCAAATGCATAAGGTAAAACAGGATTGGGTCAAGTAACCAAGTAGAATTGTATCTCATCCACATCTCCATTTCCATATAAATGTCATAAGGAGGATCAGTCCTTATGGTTAGAGCCATATCCCTATCTCAAGCTAGGGCAAGTTGTACCAGTGTGCACACCGTCGATGGAAATACTCGCTACACCATCGAAGTAGCCCTGTTAGGTTACCCTATGCAAATGTTCCAATATGATGAAAATGCAACAAGTATAACTCATATGAGGTGCCAAATAGCAAATATATCCATATAACCATATATAGAGCCATTTGGGAACAACTTACATGTCACAGCCCAACTTACGAGCCATGACGGTCCTAGGGTACAGGTGATGCTTATGCTACCAATACCACGAAGAACCCATCAAATAAACTATATGGCATGCATACACAAATAAGCTTAATATAGCTTAAGCAATACAAACAAAATCTAACACCTTAGCCTAAACCCTAATTTGAGTAAATGAAAGAATAAAAGTGAATGTAAATGGTCTTAAATAATTTATTTGAGAGTTGTATGGAAAAATGTACCCGGTTGGAGGCAATTTCGGGAAAAAAGGGCTCAACAGGGGCCTTTGAGGGGTTTCAGAGTAACTTAAGGACCATTCTGTAATTTTTCTGTGATTAAGGGATTATTAGGTGTATGTGAATCTATTATAACAGATTAGGCTTGATTAAATCTAGCCGTTGGATTAAATGATGAAAAATCG
>CANXYC010076438.1:0-27792 GCA_948193065.1 Aleurites moluccanus | reverse complement strand
TGTTTGTTTCCCCCTGAAAGATGAACTTTTCCTGTCCATCGAGCTTAAACTTTACCCTCTTTAAATCACAATCAATAATAGCCCTATGATCTGTCAACCAATACATACCCAGAATAATATCAAATTCCAACACAGGCAACTCAATCAACTCAGCAGACAAAGATCTACCATAGATTGTCATATCACTAATATCATACTTATGTTCTACTATGACTTTATCTCCTATAGGTGTGGCTATTTCTAAGGGTATACATAGAGATTTCCTACCCAACCCTAATTTCAAGGCAAAAACAGGGGATATAAAGGAATGGGTTGCACCCGAATCAAATAATACATAAGCCTCTATGCTATGGACAGAAATCATACCTACAACCGTCTCATGAGACCCTTGAGCCTGCTGCTGGGTCACTGCAAAGACTTGACCCTGTCCTCTGCCAGCTGGTGCCTGCTCTACTGTAGGACTCTTTCCCGCTAGTCTACCCCTACCAACGTTCCCTCTGCCCATCTGCACTGACGGCTGGGAAGATCCTGCCTCTGAAACCTGAGTACCCTTAGGCATAGGGCACTCTCTGTAGTAATGCCCATACTCTCCACATCTAAGACATGTCCTTGCTCTGAAACGGCATACCCCAAGATGTCTCCTCCGACACTGTGCACACATAGGTACTGCTGAAGATGATGTCTGAACAGGTCTAACTGGACCTCTGGAGGAACCCAAAATAGGAGGTCTCATACCCACACCCCTACTGTAGTCCTGCCTCTGATCGGGAGGTGGCAATGTATGTGCTGATCTGGGAGGTGGTCTAAATGAAGAAGACTGAGATGCACCCTCCCCTGGCCTCCGGTACTCTCTACCCCTCTTCCTCTGCTCTCTGCCAGTTCTGTCTTCCTTGTATTTGGCTTCCATTTGAGCAACTTTATCAATGGCTTTACTTAAAGAGGTGAACTCCATTGCCAGCAGGATGTTATGTAAAGTATCATGTAGGCCCCTCCTGAATCGCCTAATCAAATCCTCCTCTGTTGGTGCTATTCCCCTGGCATACTTGCTCAACCGACGAAATTTCCTGGCATATTCCAACACTGACATGTTACCCTGTCTCAGTTGCTCAAACTTGACTATGTTGCTCTCCCTCAGACCCTCTGTAAGGAACTCATCCAGCATCCTCTGTTTAAATTCAACCCAAGACATCGGATTATCACTGTGGATGTTTGCATCTATGTGATCTGTGAACCAGGTAGCAGCATCTATCTCAAATAGTAGTCCAACCAACTCAATGATCCTGGCCTCAGAACAAGACAATGTACGGACTATCCTGTCCACCTTCTCTATAAAGTCACTGGGATCCACTCCATACTCTCCTGAAAAAGTAGGTAACCTGAACTTCATGAACTCCCCAACTGAAACTCCCTCATCAGGAATAACCCTGTACACTCTGTCCCCCTATACCACTGCTGGTCTCCTCTGAGCTGCTGGTGGCACTACAGACTGTACCTCTGGCTGTACTAGGGGTGGTGGAGGTGGTGGCTGTACCCCTGCAGGCTATGCTGCAAACTGATCCCTGATAGTCTGTAAAATCTCCTGTCTCATATCCTGAATCTCCTGCCTCCAGGGTGCCTCACCCCTAAAATCAGACTCTAAATGCCTCTGTGACCTGGATGGCTCTGACTGGGATCCTAACATAGCTGATGCATTGGAAGCAACCTCTGCTTCCTCACTGGACTCATGATACTCTTCCCTCTGAATAAGCCTAGCTCGCCTCTCAGCCATACTAACCCACTGTACAAATCAACACATAAAGAATATTTAAGTTAAAGGTACGCGAAATTTCAAACAAATATGAAGACTTGTCATTTTGACGATATATGAATATCCTAAATTCCATGGTACTTCTATTACTACTAGTATGCATAAACTATAGGTTATAAATCTTTAGCTCTGATACCACCTTTGTCACAGCCCAACTTAGGAGCTATGACGGTCCTAGGGTACGGGTGATGCTTATGCTACTAGTACCGCGAAGAACCCAAAATACTATACTATATGGCATGCAAATCATTAATAAGCTCAAAATGGCTTAGATATCTTATGAAAAATTGGGCATGCTCCTTATACAAAGGAGATACTGCCCAATTTTTCATAAGATATCTAAGCCATTTTGAGCTTATTAATGATTTGCATGCCATATAGTATAGTATTTTGGGTTCTTCGCAGTACTGGTAGCATAAGCATCACCCGTACCCTAAAACCGTCATAGCTCATAAGTTGGGCTGTGACAGATGACACCTCAATTAGAAGTCATGTGCTAGCTGCAAAGAAGTTATGAAAAAAGAAAGTATCCAAAAAGTGGTCATACATAATCATTGTCCAAAATTAAAGCTTGAAGAACTTGAAGAATCTACAAAAGAAGATGAAGAATAAGTTGAAAATTGACGACGACGACGATGATGATGATGATTCCTACAACTTATGTAATATAATGTCTTTTGGTTGAGGTGAAGCTCTAACATGAAGGTTTGATGATTAAAGACAATGAAGATTTTGAAGATTGAAAGATTATAGAATTTTGAGGCAAGATGTAGAATGTTGAAGATTACAAGATTGCATGATGGAGGGAATTTGAGTTAAGGTGAAAATTGTTAGGATTATGACTCAAAATCCTAATGAAAATTGGAAGAGATCTTTTCCTATTTTGAGTGTAAGAAATATTTTTCATTTGGATGGATGATTATTCCCTTTGTGGAGTAAAATTTTTATTTTAATGTTATTTTTATTTGGATGAGGATCCTTATTGAGCTATGATTGATAGTGAATAACATTATAAATATGAGTCTTATATAAGAGGTTCTTTGACTTTTGATCAGGTATGCAATTGGCTATTGCCCAAATAGTTAACTGAAGGGGTTTTGGCCCAATATTGTATAGTAGTTACAAAGTATATGGTGTAAAGTGTCTTTGTAATGATATTGTGAGAGGGTTTACACTTTTGTCTATCTAAAAATTGTAATATGATATTATAGTAAATTATCCGATGGATCGTGGACGTAGGTCTATTGAGAGACCAAACCACATTAAATTTATTTGTGTTATTTTTCTCTCTTTTCTTATTGCTGCACTTATAACTTTGAATTTTTTTCTAACAAGTTGTATCAAAATTGTTGGTTCTTGTTTTGGGGTTCAAGAGTTATTTTTAGAAAAAAGAAAAATATTGAAGTTGATATTTTTGTAGATGGAGAAGATGATGAAAGGTAAAGACACCTCAATTAGAAGTCACGTGCTAGCTGCGAACAAATTCTTAAAAAGAAAAGTATCTAAAATATGGTCATATATAATCATTGTCCAAAATTAAAGTTTCAAGAACTTGAAGAAGCTACAAAAGAAGATGAAGAATAATTGACGATGATGATGATGATGATGATGATGATGATTCCTACAACTTATGTAATATGATGTCTTTTGATTGATGTGAAACTCTAATATGAAGGTTTGATAATTGAAGATAATGAAGATTTTGAAGATTACATGATTGTTGAATTTTGAGGCAAGGTGGAGAATGGTGGAGAATGGTGAAGATTGCAAGATTGCATGATGGAGGGAATTTGAGTTAAGGTGGAGATTATTAGGATTATGACTCAAAATCCTAATGAAAATTGGAAGAGATCTTTTCCTATTTTAAGTGTAAGAAATATTCTTTAATTGGGTGGATGATTATTTCCTTTGTGAAGTAAAATTTTTATTTTAATATTATTTCTATTCGGATGAGGATCCTTATTGATTTAGAATTGATAGTAAGTAACATTATAAATAGGAATACTATATGAGAGGTTCTTTGACTCTTGCTTAAGTATATAATTGGCTCTTATCCAAATAGTTGATTAAAGAAGTTTTGGCCCAATATTATGTGGTACAATTATAGTAATTACAAAGTGTATGTATAAAGTGCCTTTGTAATAATATTGTGAGAGGGTTTTCAATTTTATTTATTTAAAAATTATAATATTATATTATAGCGGATTATCCGAGAGATCGTGGACGTAGGTTTATTAAGAGACCAAACCATGTTACATTTATTTGTGTTATTTTTCTCTCTTTTCTTAACACTGCGATTATTAATTTGAATTATCCCTAACAAAATTAAATAAAAGAATGAATGCGTCTTTAATTACTACTAGCGTATTACCTCAAGTGATAAGAAAGATTATTAATTACAGGGTACTAATTTAATTAGCATTGTAATTTATACATGATAATTGTTTCCTTGGAGGACATATAAGGTATGTTGATACTCTAAATTAGAGATAGAAATCAAACCGATTAAATCAAATCAAATTAAAAAATAAATATAAAAAAAAATAATTCTTGAGAAAAAAAAAAGTTATGTGTGTTCCAATTAAAAGAATAGATAATTTTTGCATCGTATATTAAATTATTTTCGGAATTTTTTTATCGCCAACACTTTATTGATATTTTTTCTCTAAATTTATAATAAAATAATGAATATATATATATATATATATATATTTGACTTAAAATTGACAAATTGAAGATGATTAAACCAAATCAAATCGACAGTTTAACTATAATAATGATTTATTTGAATTAAAAAATTTTTAAATTAAAAATATTAATTTATTTTGATAAAAATATTTTAAACCGATAAAACTGAATTTATGTCACTCTAACCTTGACAACTCGACCTCTTTGGCCCATTTCAACTGAAAATGTCCTTCCCCTGTTGAGATGCATCACATGCCTTCTTTTTTCAATTTTGGGGACCAAATTAGTGTAATTATTACATTTCCATCCACAAATTTCTTAAATTTACAATTACTTTAATTAAAAGTAAATAATTTAAACAAAATTTAGAAATAAAACTCAATTAATTAATAATATCGCAAGTAAAATTAAAAGTATTTATCAACATAATTCCGTTTAATATGCATGATTTAATTAGATATGGAGGATAATATTGTGATGATTTCAATAATTATTTAATTTTTCCCCTTAAAATACTAATATATACAGAGACGACGGTATTTAATGGTCTTAGTAGGCTTAAGCTACCTAAAAAAAAATTCATTAATTTATAGAAAAAGTTTTAACAGATTCATCAAAACCTAACCTTTTAACAAAATAAATTTTTCGGCGTATTCAAATTTAATTTTTATATAAAAAATTTTATTAATTCACTCAAAATTATTTTTTTAATTTTATCCCTAAATATATATAAATAGAGAATAGCCAGAACGGAGAAGGCCACGTTGTCTAATTGAGAAGTTTGGTACATAGTCTAAAACAGATGAATTTTGATGTACAAGAAAAGGGAGTACAAAAATATCTTATAAAACAGGGAGTAATGTAATATATATAAATATATACTTAGTATAAAGGAATTAGGGCATATAAAGATATAGAAATATACAGATGTACTGATGCCGTTTTAGTTCAAAGCAAAACACAAGCATCCCCTTATTAATTAATTATTAAGCCAATCAGAAATCTTGACGGGAAAATTTAACATGCATGTGACTCTAGTTGCTGGCACGTATGTGCCGACATGAACCCAGCAGTTACAGTTATGCGGTTGGGGTCCAGTGCTAATCATGTGCCTTGCTTTTCAGATTTCACTTCACAGAGACAGAGAAAGGAAGAAGGGTTGGGGTTCATTCAACTGTTGAATTGGTGTACATTATCGATCCAAGTCTTTTTCAATTTGGGCACCAAACCAAAAACAGTATCATTTGGTTCTCATTCTTCCAAGTCTATCAATTCATGACACTATCCCCTTATCTCTTTCCCCAACCTATCGAGATCATAAACGGAAATTATTATTTGAAAAATATCTCACATCGAATAATGAAAAAATATATAAAAATTTTTAAGTTAGTGAATGTTAGATCTAACACAAGTCAATTGATTTTGTACAAATAGATTTTAATATTTATACAATTCTAAGTCAACTTGTGTACACCCATATTCAAGCCCTAAGCTTCAATTATTGAACTAATAATAATGTCAATTCAGATCCTATGTTTAAGCTCCCATTATAAGCCTTCACTGTTAGACTGATGATAATAATGTCAGTCTGAACTGAAATTAAATAAGAAATATCAACCGATCTATTTGTAAGCAAGTATCAATCGACTTGTTGATATTAGGCCATGGATCAAGTCTGGACCGAAATTAAAAAAGAAATATCAATCGGTCCATTTATGAGCAAGTGTCAATCAATTTATTGATGTTAGGTTATGGATTAATTTCGATTGCACTTGAAAGAATGTAAAATATTGAGAAAATATATAAAAAAACTTATAAATGAATAAGTATTGAACATAACATAAGTCAATTGATTTTATACAAATAAATTTACTTATAAATTTAATTATGTAGAACGCCATGAGATTTAATAATCATTACTTATTTATCTTTCCCTAATATATGCGTGTGTGCTCTTCTCTTATTATTCCACACTATAATTATTGATGGGATCACTCTTTCTTTTTTTAGTTTCTTTATAAAAGTATCTCCCACTCCAAACTTAATGGACCACACAACTCCCTTCTTTTTTTCATTTCTCTCTTTCTCTAATTTCTCCCTTTCTCCATCACTCTCTCTCATTCATGTGAGTAATAGACATTATTTTCTTTAAGTATATGGAAAGCATTTTGCATTTGCATTTCAGTTCAGTTTTTAATTCGTTTGATGTTATAATATGCCTTATTGTTCCTAATTTGAAAAACTAGTAGTTTTTTGGGTGCTTTTGTTAGTTTTTCAATTTATCTCCACCATGTCCTAATCTTTTAATTTGTTTTCATTATTTTGCTTCTCTCCCACCATTGTTTTCAATATAGACTTAAATAAATAACATGAGATTATAAAAAAAAAAATTATTTTCTTGCTTATATTAAAATTTTTCTTTTTGATATTTTATTTTTGCTTAATATTATTTGAAAATGCAGAATTGATAATACAAAAGGGACCAAATTCAAGAAAGCATATATAAAAAAATATGGTGGAATCTTATAAATTCATGACCAATATGAGCCAGGTAAGAGAAATGAAACTCCTCCACTTTGTAGTTTCAATTTTTGACTATATGTATATATATAAATCATGGTTAAGTATGGCCCATCCTGTAGATTCATATATTATCTGTTCTAGATTACTCTCATTTATACATTATATTATATTGTACTGTTGTTTATATATTTTCTATTGAAATGATTATCGGGTACCTTATTTATTTAATTAATTTTAAATTATTCATTCTATGTGATGTGATGGGCATAAAATTTATGAATAAATATTAAAATTTATTTACATAAAATTTTAATATAAATAATAAACTTTAAACCTCACTAAAATAATTAATTTCTATTTGCTCCAACGTTTACTCATTTTATTATTATTTAATGTGAGAGGTATTACATTTCCCAACCATGTGGACCTAAGAAAAGTGCATAAAATTGGAACAATTATGGGCACAAAAGATCATTCTAGTAGAAACTAGGTGAATTATTATTTAGACAAAATGCATTTCGAAGTTCCTGTATTTTATTATTTTTTACAATTAAATTTTTATAATTAAATTTTTATTGATTAAATTCTTTAATTTTTATTTTTTAACATATTAAAAATTTTTTAACGGGACAGATGGAAGTAGTATGCACACGTGTGATTAATTTTGAAAATACTGACTGGTAATGACTTCGATGACATGAAAAAGAAAAAAGAAAAATTCAATTAAAAGTCAAAAAAATATCATCGTTTTATGATTTTCACTCTATCTTCTCATTCTCTCTTCTCCCTCTCTTTCTTCGCATTCTCTCTCTTCTTGCAAAGCTTTCATTATCTCTGCAATTCTCTCCCTTCGTAACAATCAATTAAAAAAAGAATCAAAATGGAACCCACAATAAGTTTTTGTTTGGTTGCTTAGAAAATATAAGAAATTGGAAAAAATTTTGTTCCCTCTCTTCGCAGCTGATCCCTGTTTGCTTTCTCAGAAAATAAAAAAAAAATTAGGTATATATTTTCTCTAAGCTATTGAAATTTAGCAGGAAAGCTCACCAAGCGTGGATCTATTTTGTATATTGGGTCAAGTTCATCTTCCTAACAAATTATTGTCACCTCTTGACAAAAATTTATGGCTTTCATTTCCACTATCTTTTTTATCACCTCTTCAACTTTGTTGTATGTCAGCAAATCCATCAATCTATCATTGTCCTGCAGATTTCAAAACTTCCATCAAGTTGAGCAAAGACTAAGCTAATTAAAACACCGTCTTCATCCCTATAACAAAGCAAATTCACATACGCTTTTCATCGAATAGGTGGTGTACAATTTAAACAAGTTGTCTCTTATTTTCTTTCACTTTATCAGAAGCTGAACACATCATACATGGATTAATTCTAAAAGCATCATCATCATCATCATCTGAGTTCTTCTTCAAAGGAATAAGAACCTTACCACTATCCTGATCAACATCTCTCATGGAAAGACTTGACTTCTATCCAGAAACTGAAGTCACCTTAACATAAATTTCCTGGTCATTCAATTTCATGAAACAACCCGAGTTCATAACTCTCGACACCCTGCCCTTATACACCTTGTACAATTCAAGCTCACCATAATTATAACTTGACACTTGCTTTGTTGAAGGCACTTTTTATCAAAATCTAGTGGCATTTCCATCTTCTTCTCACTTCCTTCGTCAGTCTCATCCTTTAAAAACTCATTCACACACACATATTGTACTCTAGAGAGAGAAAGCGACTGTTTTGGACTTGCTCTGTTCTGGACTTAGTTGCTGGCTCAGCCTTTGTGGCTTTGTTCTTCTTCTCAGTTGCTGGCTCACCGGCGTGAATCGGCACAGGAAGCGAGTTAAGAAGGTTCCTTTCATTTTCTAGTGAATTAAGACTTGAACGGAGTCGTAGGGATGATTTACATGTGGTGGGTGGCAGGATTTCGGTTAGTGGTGGCGGTGAAGGAGCCGGGTTCTTCACAGTTGCTCTCCCCTCTTCCTGCTCCTCTCTCGTCCTCTCTATCTGCTCGAGTAAAGGAACAAAACGCTGAGTTTTGTTTCTTTTATTTTTTTTTTAATTATCATTATTAATAAATGATGTCGTTTAGATTGATGTGGCTAGTCAATGGCTTCTAAACAGCGCGGTTTAATTTTTACTTCAATTTATTTTTATTTTTTTATTATCCTAATCAGAAATAAGAGCTTAATCAGCGTCCTGATTTTTAATTACGCACTTTTAATGGGCGTGCATGCCACTTTCTGTCTCCGTAAAAAAAAATTCTTGATTTATTAAAAAATAAAAATTGAAAAAGGTTAATTAACAAAAATTAAAGTATAAGAATTTAATAGTAAAAAATAATAAAGTGTAGAGAACTCGAAATGCATTTTGCCTTTATCATTACTAGGACTTAAATTTGATATGGTTGCATGTCATGATTTTTCATAGAAATATTAAT
Source organism: Aleurites moluccanus (assembly GCA_948193065.1). Taxonomy (NCBI): domain Eukaryota; kingdom Viridiplantae; phylum Streptophyta; class Magnoliopsida; order Malpighiales; family Euphorbiaceae; genus Aleurites; species Aleurites moluccanus. The sequence goes on along the minus strand of CANXYC010076438.1, from coordinate 18,317 downwards.
TTTTTTTTAATTTATTCTTTTTGCTTAAAGATATAAAACATTCCTTAAAGTGAATTAATTAATAAGTCACTTGATAATAAATTTAAAAATAAATAAATATAAGCTGCTTTTAGTTGGGTATGTTTGATATTTATATAAAAACTAAAATTAAGCTAAATTATACATGTTATCTTTGTACTATTAAATTGCGATTATTCATAGACTTCAATTTATAATGTAAAAATATATTAATATTAATTGTGTCGATGTTCTCCCATTTTTCAGCTTTCACCTCATCGAAATCCTACGTGACATCATATTAAATATTTTTAAAAATTATTTTATTAGTTTATAGGTACCACTTCGGATTCCTCTAACACCTCATCACTCATTTCTCATGCACGCACAAGTATCTATCCCTTCATTCGTGAACTCCTCTTACGCCGGAATCAATTTTGAATACCTTCTCTAAACCATTTTTATTCTATCTAACAACATTTTCTATCACTATCCTCTTTCTCTAAACCATCTTTTAATCAAAAAATTTATCAACAAATTATATATAAATCTATCTTTTCTTTTTCACTTGTTCTTCTTCCTTTCCACTTAGCCCCTTCACTATGATCTTTGCCGCCTATTTGAAGACTCTACTGTGCCAGATTCATTCGATGTTGTTCAGGTAGGTATCTCCATTTATCAATTTTATATCTCTTTATTTATTTTTCTCTCTCATATGGGCTATTGATGGCCATATCTTATTTTGATAATTCGGCGTGGGTTTTCTAGGTTGTGGGTTTCACCGGTCGGTGTTCTTTGGGGTCGCCTTGAGTGAGGGTCTCCGGGTTCGTGGTTCAGTTGCTGAATTGGTGGGTATCGTTCGTTGGTGGGTTAGGGTTGTTGGGTTGCTGGGTTTGTGATTCAGCGTTGGGTTTTTTGGGCTTTGGGTTCATGGCTGTCGTTGCTAGTTTTACCATTCACCGGGTAAGCTTTTCTGTCCTTTTTTTATTTATTGTTGATTTTTGAATTATTTATTTAGATTTAGAATTTGCTATAAGATTTTTGGTTAAAAGATGGTTTAGTGAGAGATAATGATAAAAGATTTATGTTAGATAGAGTGAGAATAGTTTGGAAAAGAGATTCAGAATTGATTCAGGCACAAGAGGAGGTTAAGGAAGGAGAGAAAGGCAATAGAGAGAGAGAGAAATAATAACTGGTTTGAATATATACTTAAGTGCAAGTAGGGAAGGAGTGAGGAGCTTAGAGGAATCCGATATAACATGTATAAATTGATAAAATAACGTCTAAAACTAAATAATATGATATCATATAGGACTTCCGGCGAAATGAAAGCAGAAAAATAGAAGAAAGAACCAAAGGTGGTGGATTCACAACAAGCCAAGAGGGGGCACCCTATAATTTATAACATTAATAAAATAATCATTTTATTTTGAAAAATTAATTTTTTAATCTCAAATAAAATATTATTTAATCATACATTCTTTTATTTTTCTTTTTTAATTTTTTAATTTTTAAATTTTTTTAAAATAAATTATTATTCAACCACTAAAATTAATAAAATTATTCTTTTATTTTAAAAAATTAATTTTTTATTTATAATTCATAATACCCCTCCTTAAAATTTTCACGTCTTTTCTTAAACTTAAAAATATCTCCTTCATAAAAGTCATACATTATTTCTTGAAAAAAATTATTATTGCAACATAATTAATGTTAGATATTTTTAAACTATAAATTAAAATTTAAAGACAATAATCAACTAAGAACTAAATTCAGAGATAAAGGATGTAATTTTACTTAAAAAATATTAGTTGGTTAGGTGGTTTTTCCTATTAGTAATGACATGAGGACCATAGTCTTTGTTTTCTTGTGCTATTAGTGTCAAAACTTTTAAATGCAAAAAAGTGAAGAACAGATTGGCAAAGTGTTTTTGCAAACACCAGGAGACCAAATGCTTTCCATGTGACGATTTCATATATGGTTGGCCTTATGTTTTTGACAAGGTAGCTGGATGGATGGCATGGAAATACCATTACACTAAATATATACAAGACAACATAAGACTGCCCAAGAGGTAGCTAGTGTCCCCCTCCTGCTATAGCATAATAGTATAATTATAATATTAGAAAACAATTATTCCATAATTAATTTATTTTCTGAGTTTAAACTTGATGAGATGATATAATTTTAATATTATTAAATTAAAATATAATTTGTTCAATCACTAATATACTATAATACCGAAGGATAATTGCTATTTGTTGGTTTGAATGAAGATATTTTAATTGTAATTAAGATGATATTGTTTTAAAATTAATATACTTCTAAATGTAATTTTAATTAATTAAAGAGAAAACTATTTTTTATTTTTATTTTATAGCAATAGAATGATCTACAGTCCAATTAGATTTTGCTTCCTAGCCACTGGCAAAAGAGGGATAAAAGAGGCAAGTATACCATCAACTTGTCCTTTTATAAAATAGAAGATGCGAATTAATTTTTTTTCATCTACAGTATTTCATGTCAATCAATCAATCAACTTTTTTAAAAGTACAGTTGAATTTTCAAAACTGAAAGATATTAAATTTGGATAATGATTTAAATTTACATTAATAATAAATTTTTTTTTAAAAAAAATTTATTATTAATGTAAACATGATTGACATAAAAAAGAGTGTCAGAATTAGCTGCTGTCTCATCCCCCAATGGATTTACTCAACAGGTTTGTTGTTTTCATTTTGTTAAATAAAAATGTTCTTTTATAAAATTCAATTTTTTGAACATTGTATGTTTATTTCTTTATAGAGATGTGAAGCTGCTTTTTGCACTGATATTATTGTCTATTGTCCTTTTTTGCGTACTTTGTTAAGATCAATTTAAGGGGGTATTTGATTTTATTTAAAATTAATATGAAGTATTATTTTAAAATTTTAAAATATTAATTAATTTTTAAATATTTAAATAATTAATTTAAAATAATTTTATAAAATTTAAAAATAAAAAAAAATTTACTCTAAATATAATAATTTTTTGTGAAACACCGTTTTCAAAATTCTGTTTTTAAAATAAAATTTCTACCGAAACACCTCCTGGTATTATTTTAGATTTTTTTTTATTTTTTTTATATTTTTTACACATTGTATTATTTATAAAAATATATTAATTATTAAAATATTTTAAAAAAAATTATAACACAAAAAAATATATAATATAAAATAAAATTCGAATGCAAAATTTATTTCAAGTAAGATAAACAGATTTATGTTATATAAGTGACAAGCAATATGACACGCGAAAAAGTTAATAATTTTGACACACACTGTATGGTATGATTAATTGATTAGGATCATAGATTATGATGCTCTTCCTTTCCAACTTTCCTATGATCTAAATGTACTCTATAACTATAACCACAAAAGAAACTAAAAGAAAAACACATCTAATCTTTGAACAAAAAGACATGAAATTTACTTTTTCTCCATAGTCCAAAACATGAAAGAAAACGCCACAACGTTTTCATCCAAATACCAAAAAGAAAAGGATAAGGAAAATCCTGTGCTCTTACAACATTTTATTTTTCATCTTCTCTTTGCCAAAAACACCTCATCGACAGAAATATATGAAATATATTTTTTCATTATTAAAAATCATTTAAGAAATTACACAATTAACAAAAATTCAATTATCCATTAGAATTGTTATAAAAATATATTTTTATTATTTTAAAATTAATATATATATTTTAAAAAAGACTTGAATTTACATAAAAATTTAATATATATTGTATTTTTTTTTTTTACAAAAATACTTGAATTTGATATGCACAATTCTCGATGAGATTATTTCAGTAACAGTGAAACAAAGACTCTGTGTTTTCTTTTTGGGTCTTTATTTAAACCCTTTTAACATATCTTTCTCTTCTCAATCAACTTTTGTATTCAGCCTCTAAGCATCGACATGGACCCACCTTTCCATGAGATCTACAAGACTCTTCTAGACAAGAACATCCAAGAATCAGTAAAAACCGAGCTTGTTATCGTGCAAGAATGTGAACTTCCTTTGATAGATCTCAGTCGTTTAAGTTTGGATGATCAATCGGAGAAAGAGAAGTGCAAGGAGGAAATAGCTAGGGCTTCTCAAGAGTGGGGATTCTTTCAAGTTGTGAATCATGGAATTTCACTTGAGATTTTGGAGATGATGAGAAGAGAACAAGTGAAGGTTTTTAAACAGCCTTTTGATAAAAAGAGTAAAGAAGATGAGTTCTTGAATTTCTCTTCTGGAACATACCGTTGGGGGACGCCAACTGCTACTTGCCTTAGTCAGTTGTCATGGTCTGAAGCTTTTCACATTCATGGTTTCACTACTCTAAGGTAATTTTCTTAGCCAATTCCTTTTTTTTTTTTTTTTTTTAATTTTCATTCATATACATAAACTGTCTTATATTACGAAGCAAATACTCAACCACTAATTTATTACATGCTAAATATTTATTTAGAGTAAATCATCCTAATTTAAATCTAATCAAGTATCATATGCTCTTCAAGTTATAGTTAATTATTATGTTTACATATTTTTTAGCACACATATCAATCTTCTTTTGGATTAAGAAAAGGTAAAAATGAACACAAGAATGCTATAACTAGCAAAAAATGCAGAAAGGGCCTTACAATTTTGCTCTGCACAGTTCTGTTTAAGTGGAATTTTTTTCTTGTTAATAAAAATATTTGAAGGAATTGATCTCCACATGTCTTGGTGGTGTAGCTGGTCATCACGCTAGTCCCACACAGTAGAGGTCCCCTATACGGACCTGGGCTTAGGCATATATTTTCAGTTTTAACCTCTCTTTTTTTCATTATAAAAGTATTAGAACCAGTCAGAGATTGGCATCTGGCTGCTGCATCATCGATCCTATCTAGAGGCTATATTAGAACCACTCAACTTTCCTTTCTTTGAGGCTGGATTCTTGGGAGACTTCAAGTCATTGTTTAAATTGGATATAGAAAAAAAAAAATATTTATTATAAAAATATTTACTCTATGAATTTTTATTTTTTAAAATTTTTTCATCATAATATATAATTATATTTATTATTTTTCGCTTAAAAAAAATATGAAGCTATATATTAAAATGATTTATAAATTATTAATAAAATAATAGTTAATTTGATTTAGTAATAATTAGTGTATGATGACAAATTAGTAATAATATAAAAAAAATTCCCCAAATTATAATTTGAAATATTTTTGTCCAAATTATAATTTGAAATAACAATTTGCAATATTTTTTTATTAATTAAAAAATAGTAATAATATAAAAATTAAAATGATTGATATTTTATAAAATTGACGATTTATAAAATCAAAATATTAGGAACCCCAATATTTTATGAAAAAGGAGAATATTTTATAAAAGTAGTTGATATTTTATAAAATGAACGATTTATAAAATAATACACTAGAAATCTTAATATATGTAAAAAATGGAGATATTTTATAAAATTTACTGATATTTTATAAAATATACGATTTATAAAATAATATATTAGAAACTTCAATATTTTGTAAAAAAGGAAAATATTTTGTAAAAGTGACTGATATTTTATAAAATGGATAATTTATAAAATAATATATTAAGAACTCCAATATTTTGTAAAAGTGATTGATATTTTGTAAAATGATTAATTTATTATTTTTAATTTTCTGAAAATATTTTATTATTCCTTTTATATTATTTTTATTTTTTAATTAATACAAAATATTTCAACTTATTATTTCACATTATAATTTGAAAAAAAAAATATTTCAAATTACAATTTGGGATTCAAATTTTTAGTTTCATTTTTTCATATTATTACTAATTTTTAAATTTGCTAAAAAATATTTTTTAAATTTTTATATTATTATTACTTTTTAATTAATAAAAAAAATTGCAAATTATTGTTTCAAATTATAATTTGGACAAAAATATTCTAAATTATAATTTGGGAAATTTTTTTTATATTATTACTAATTTTTCATCATACACTAATTATTACTAAATCAAATTAATTATTATTTTATTAATAATTCATAAGTCATTCTAATATTATATATTTTAACGGGAAGGTTTCAAAAAATAAAAACCGATTATAATGAATAAAGTAAATATTTTTACTATAAACACTTTATTTTTTTTTCAATATACAATTCAAATAACGAGTAAGTCACCCTAGAATCCACCCTCAAAGAAAGGAAAGTTTTACCACATATAATATCATGTACGTACGATATAATTTGCATGCATGGACTGGTATTTTTCCCTCTAGATTCTATTGCAAATATTAATTACCAACTTCTCACGTGAATGAATGTTACGAAATGGATGAGCTGTAAGTCTGGCAAAAGCCAGCCTTCTGCAACTATAACTTGATGTGTGTGGCCTCAATTGGATATTGGGTCCCATCTTTTTTTCATAATTGATCCTAATAGGACGATATTTTATGACACCCCTCCTTCCCTCCCCATATAGTTGGGAGAATGTGGATAATTACTTTCCTTTTGTATTCTTTTTTTTATTACATTATTTTCAAAAAATTTCTTTCAAACTATAAATTTCCCTATTACAATTAAGTAATGATTGAGTGCTTCAAATGTTTAAAATAGAGATTGTAATAATAATCAGCCTTTGATTTAGTATACTATAACTATTTCCAAGATAGACAGTTCTCGAATTTAAATTTCAATCAGAATTTATTAATTTGGACTTCTATTATTATTATTTTTTTTGAGATTTGGGTTTTATTCAATCAATCTTAGTTAAAATGAATGCATATATAACGGATTTTACTAATTTGTCCAGTTCAACAATGGAACAGTTTTCTACCACAGTTGCAAATCTAGCACAAAAGTTAGCTGAAATTTTGGCAGAGAAATTGGGCCGCAAATCTACTTTTTTCAAAGAAAATTGTGTGCCAAGCACTTGCTATCTTCGACTCAACCGATATCCGCCATGTCCAATCCCTGCACCAGTATTTGGTCTCATGCCACACACTGATAGTGACTTCCTCACGATTCTCCATCAAGATCAAGTTGGAGGATTGCAATTAGTCAAAGATGGCAAATGGTTCGCCGTTAAACCTAATCCAGAAGCTCTAATAATTAACATCGGAGACTTATTTCAGGTAAATAATTATCCTTTTTAATTAATTAAATAAATAAATTACTGAAGTTGGAGAACTGAGAGGTGGCTTATTTATTGATGTAGGCTTGGAGTAATGATGTTTATAAGAGTGTTGAACACCGCGTAGTGACCAATCCGCTAATAGAAAGATTTTCAACAGCATATTTCTTCTGCCCTTCAAATGATACAGAGATACAAAGTGGGTGTGAGCCTTCAGTTTATAAGAAATTTAGCTTTAAGGAATACAGAGAGCAAGTGCAGAAGGATGTCCAAATATTAGGTCATAAAATAGGGCTCCCAAGATTTCTTGCATAATAATAAAATTTTTGCTATTTATGAATTAGGTTAATTAATTTCTGACCCTTTTCTTTTTCTTTTTCCCTTCAAAATGATAAAAAGAAAATTGGAAGGTATACATATCTTTGTTGATTTTGAAAATCAAAATAGCAGTTTCTAGCTAGCTAGCAGATTAGAATTAAATGCTGGCCTTTTTGAGTGATTAGATGCGAGCTTAATCAGTGGTTTGACTACATTAATTTTTGACAATTACGTGCATTAATTGTAAGATAAAGAAGGAATCTTTGTTAATTTCGTTTTCCCACTTTACAATGGGTTAAGATGTCCAATTGGATCTCCATAAACTTTTTGGTCCAATGCTGATTATTATTTTGATTCAATTAAATCTATTTTTTTTAATATAATTTTTGAATTAGAATAATAATTTTTTAAATTTAAAATAATAAATTATTTTTATTATTTATTTTAAAATAATAAAATAAATTTAAAAATTTAAAAGTTAAACAACATCAACCCGTAAACCCAGAAATATAAACATATATATAAATTTTAAATCCAGATAAAAAATTTAAATCCCATCTAACAATAAAAATTCAAATAAGAAAAATCTTTAACAGTCTGTTTGGAATAAATTTAAAATAATGAAAAAAACCTATAATTTATTAATCCAAATTCCTTATTTGAACAACCAAATAGACGTAAAAACTAATTCATATAAAATCAAATACTACATGAAATGATGATATACCTGTATAATATGAAAGATTTTCCAAAAGAAAATAGTCATAAAGGTTTACACTTGAAAACAAGTAACTCAATCGTCCAGAGATTTTTATTGGATAGAGTTTCAGGTATAACTAATAAAATATTTGAAGTTTAAAATTAAGAAAAAAATATATTGTATTAATTTTGTTTTTATATGGCAGATGGATGTAATGAGACTTAGATGGAATAATAATGAGCTAAGTATATATGACTGAATGGTTTGATTATTGCTAGTCAATTAGAAGTGATTTTTGCATGAGATGAATACTAAAATTATAAAAGAAATTCTGCCGGAATTTCTGTAGAATTTTATTTTATAAATTAATTCATTATCTATTGACATATTATATGTGTGATAGGTTAATTATAAACCAAAAATAGCAAATAAATTAACCTTTTATTTTGAAGATAATTGTTGAACATTGATTTATTTTACATGTGTTATAAATTATTGATTTTAGTAGGTAATGTAACATCCCAGCATCGCATAAAAGCAGTAGCAATGCCCCACATCGAAATTGTGTAAAAGTATTAAGTGGTTTATATAATCAATCTAGTTACTACCTAAATAATATGAGCTAATCATTTTTTAGGCCGATGTTGGATAACAAAACAACGGATTAATTGGAATCAGTTTTAGATCGGGTCATTATAATTTGATATCACAGTCACCTTGGAGTTAGATTGTATGGAGCTGGTAAACCCATAGAGAAAGGGCCATCCGTGAGGCAGAGCACGAGACGGAGTCGCTTGGGGATACTAGCGAACCCTAATACCCAAAGCCTATCAGGGCTAGACTAGTTGCTTGATCCTAGTTGTAAATATAAGTCAATCAATAGATAGAATTGTGACAAGAACATCGCACCCCAAAGAAAGAGAGAGTGTAACATCCAACACCACATAAAAGCAATAGCAGTGTGCACTGCATAATGAGCCATAAAACAATAGATTATTTAGAGTCAAGTAAATATTCATATTATGAGAGAGATTCTAACGAAATTTTGGTATAATTATATCAACTTATTATGTTTCTCAATAATTTTATTCATTATGTTGCTAATTGTTATTTTTTTATTAGTGTGACCATATTGGTATCTTTTTTAATATTTAAATGTTGGTTAAATTTTTAAAGAAATAATGTTAGTGGGATGAAGCAATTACCGCATTAGTTCATATATTCTTCTTTAAGAAGGTTGCATTGCAGTACAATAACATGTTAAATGAGATGAAACATAAGCAATAACCAGTATGGATAAGAGATGACACATGGGATAAATGACATAAATATTGGACTTCTCCATAATTTAGTAAGCTTTTTTACCAATGTAGCCAAAATAGATTATCAGAGACTGGAGATCTAGGAGCGGGTCTATCCAGACATACAAGAGGATCATTATCCCATTTGTAGCGTAGCAAAAAAATATTAATTTTTAAAAATTGATAATAATATTTAATTTTAATGTTTATATGTATATATATAATAGGCTAAGAGATTGGGAAATCTCCCACTACCCATTGAGCATTTCTCCATATACACATAAAGAAACACGACGGAAGAATTTGCCAACACCATATCACAAAGGATTAATATAAGTACCAATGTTAAATAAATGCTCTAACTAAGTGATTTTAATTATCTGTTTTGTGTGATAAATTCTAACAATTTCATTTTTTAAATACAAGAGAATATTAATAATCTTCGTGAGCAGTTATCTCAATCAGTTTCAAAATCCACTAAGCATACATAGGTAGATGATCATCAGTTATATCTCCACGTTGTTGGGGATCCACGAAGGGCAAGGTTTACGACCTCTATTCTCGGGGCCCTAAGTTTTATGGGCATGCTAGTAGAAGTTCTTCTTCTGCCCTACCCCTACACCGGAGGCTATCTAAGAAGAAATAAATAGGCGAGTACAAGAACAAGTACAAGATGTGGAAAGAAAACTTCAGGAGCATGTCAAACAACATGACCAACAAATTGCTAACAGACATCGTATGCATCCGTTGGAGCTTGACAAACAACGTATGCAACCGTGGATGCAGATGGTAGTAGCATCTACTATGATATCTCTTCCGGCATTTGAGCCTGCTGCTCTGCCATTACAACCTGCTACTCAGCCAGCTACTGATCCCATAACTATTGAAGATGGTGTTGTTGCTTTTAATGTTGATTAGGAGGATTTTTTCTGATAGACATTAGTTAGTTGCTTTATTTTTTCTATAAATTTTAGCATATTATTATTCATATTTATTTTATTTTTTAATTTTATAAATTAATATGCAATTTATTAACAATTAATTAATTAATTTTTTAATTTAAAATATTTAAATATAATTACCAATTTTATTAAATATTTTAAATATATAAATGTAATTACCAAAAATATTTAAATATAATTTCTATTTTTTTATTTTTTATTTTTAAATATTAAAAAATTATGTATAAATTATCGACGGATTTACCGATATAATTTAACTATGGTATACCATTTTTTTTTTTTTTTTTTACTGACAGATTCCCGACAGCTAAAATCCTAAACCCTAAATATCCATCCTTTTATTTTTCCGACTGAACTGTCCGTCAGTAAATGTATCAATTGCCTCAAATCATTTACCAATCAAATTTTTGCGGGTAAGTTATCAATCGATCTAAATTTCCTTTAGTAAATATTTAATGACGATGTTTTAGCTGATTACTTTTTGCCATTCGTATTTCGTCAATAATTTTATTCACCAACATAATTGTTATTGTTAATGACAGATTTTTCAATCGATATTTTGGTATTTTTTGTAGTGAAAGCCCAACGAATTTAAAATCATAAATAGAAATCCATAACTCATGAATCCAATAAAAAAAGTAGAGGAGCATGAAGAGGGAGAATAAAAAAGTCATCAATTGAAAGAAAATCTCTGTTGGGATTTCAAGTGTGAGTAGGAATCTCACATTGGAAATCAATGAGCTTTGTGAGGAATATATAAATGGGAATGACTCATAAACCCATTGTCTTAAGGTTTTGGATTGGAGTATAGCGTCAGACCTATGAATATATTCCCTCACTAAGCCAACAAAACAAATCTTCCAAGAAATCGTGCTCCTCGATGTGAACAACCTCTCATATATGATAATTAGTATCACTTCTCTTCAATTATAGGTAAGAAAAAGAATTCTATTAGGGACTTTTCTTCGATTTTTTTTTTCACGTATGAGGTATAGAGAAGTGAGTGTTGGGGAAGAAGAAAACCGGAGAAAAATAGGATTCGGATAACAAAAGAGTACTGCTGTCATTTTTTTTTTTATGGTTTTAGATTTTCTAGTTTTAATTTTTTTTTTTTTAAATGAGTTTTGATTTCTGAGATATACTTAATTTTTAGTTTTAAAACTTATTTAATTATTTTAAAACAATAAAATAATTATATTATTTTAAATAATTATTTTATCTTTGAAACGAAATTTAGATTCAGCTGAACTAAAATAAAAAATTATTATTAAAATTAAGTACAAAAATATCTGAAAATTTCAATTAGACATGTGAAAGAAAACATAGAGATCAAAATGGCCCTTAACCCCTTTATAATGTATATATAACTCCTTGTGCAAAGGCGAGACCCAATGCCAAAGACTTTAAGTTTTAACTTGTACTTTTAATTTTTCAAGAAAAACCGCAAGACTAAAGCATGCAGGGAATAAGACTGATTTTGGGCTTCAAAATGAAAGGGTCAAATACAAAGTAGTAAAGCTAACTACTGCAGGCAAATCTGAGTTAATAATGACACTGTTGCTGAGCAAGCAAAATGAAAATATATATAAAGAGGATATCTCTAATCCATACGTTTCCTTTTACTGTTCGTGGGAGAAGAACAAGTATTAATTTCATTCATGTATGCAAGTGGCACTATATGACATTTTCTGACTAGTCAAAAACACCGATGCCATCGTTCAGCTGCCTCTATATATATATATATATATATATCGCACGGTATCCAATAATCATATTGACTTCAATTAAATCTGAATTCGATCATGAGACGCCTATATATATACTTAATCATTTGTATATCCAATAATCATATTGACTTCAATTAAATCTGAATTGGATCATGAGACGCCTATATATATACTTAATCATTTGTATGTATAAATATATATATAAGAAATATTTTTATTTATAGTTATTAATTAGTTACAGTTATTTAAAAAAATTTCTAAAATTTATTCATTTATATTTTAACCAGAGTAAAAAATGGTTCATGAAATATTTTTAAAAAATAGAGAATTATTCTAATGGATAACTCTTATCCCATCCTACTTTTTCTTTTCCTTTCTTATTTCAACTCCAAAGAGGACCTAAAGTTCCTCTTTCTCTAAACTCCCTCAAACTCTTAATACATTTTTAGACTTGGACTACTATTGGCTTTGCCTCTTTGAGCAATGATAGCTCACATGTATTCCTTCTTCATCACTTTGTAGTTTATTAGCCTCAAATATTTCTTTTGCTATGTCATTTGTAGTTTGTTATCTCAGATCTAATTTATTCAGATCCTTTGTATCAGGACTTCCCTATGTAAGTCATTTTGTTACCCATTTTGTGGTTCTTCAATACTGAGAAAAGGTAGAAGAGTTAGATCTTAAAGATTTTTGGTCCAATCTATGTTAAGGATAACAACTATCCTTTTGTTGTATTTATCTTATTGTAAATGGTTTAATTCAACTAGGTTAACTCTCGTATGCATATAAATACAAACTATTATAAAACTAAATTTACTAATGAAAAGCAAATACAAATTTCATCAGATTCTTTACCTGGCATCAGAGCTTCATTAAACTCCTATGAGTAAAACATATCCTTAACACCTTTTTCTACTTCTCTTTCTCAAAATTATAATCCTAACAGTTCATCATCATCCTTAACAATCTACTCAATGCCCAAAGGCTTCTTTTAGTGATTAGTTTCTTGTCAAAGTATGCCAATCTTTGGCCACTAATTTGTGGGTGTATTTATCCAGTCTACTCGAAGATCAAACGGTCTTTGATGATCCACTAGCCTTTAGGCTTCTACAGTGGATTATTCAGATTTATTCTGCCACTTTTTTGGCATTGATTTGTTGTTACACCTATTGATCGGGTTTTTTAGCAAGTGTACGGATCGCTTAGTAAGTAATAGAGTGAGTAGAATATCGTCCCACAGAGAGGCATTGTCAATTACCGAAATTGATATTATCTTTATTAATTGGATAGAAATTAATTTGATTTTGATGAATTTTTTTAAAACAAAATTAAATAAACAAGAAAACTTAATTTGGAATTTAAAGATATCAAAGAAAACTATCTAGAATTTAGATTCTATTAATTGAATTTATACGGTTGATCTGACTCAATAATGATTTCAAAACTATAGTGTTTGATGGATTGATTACTTTAAATTATGAATTAGTCTCTCTCGAATAAAAATCCAAACATTAACATTAATGTAAGTGTCTATTCTCGTGATCATTGAATCAATGTTAATTCATTAAGATCCTTAGCAATTTCATAAAATCCACTAAAGTATACCATAATCTCTTAGCGATACATGCTTTAGCTTATTAATTTCATGAACTAGTAATTATCGCCGCTCTCGCTTATAAATAGCTACCTTAGATAGTGATTATAGTGGCCAATTATAAAATATTTATAAATCAAAATTAACAAATCAAACTATGTATTAAGAATAATTGAAATCATAAATCATTGTCATCAACCTTTATTATTCAATTAACTTCATCTAAATTCTAGAAAAAGAATTTAGTTCAACATGGTAAAATAAAGAAAAGGTAAACTAACCAATAAATTAAACATGTTCATAGTAAAATTAACAAAGAAATAAACAAGTAGAGAAATTAAAAACTCTATTTAATGATCTCTTTGATTGATTGAAAATCTTAAAGTTCCAAAAATTATTTTCTCTAGCCTCCCTTAAATCTTCTTAGCTTTTAAGAGTCATCTATATTTTTTCCAAGCCTTGGTTATCTTTTTATAGACTTCATTTCTGAGGGTTGAGCAAAATACCGGGTATGGACATGAAATACCGAGTACAAGTATTTCGTTCACTTGGCGAAATACCGGGTAGGCAAGCAAAATACCGGGTACGGTGGCAAAATTCCAGGTACTCAATATTCGCTACTGTTTCTCGGATTCTATTTATACTTCAAATACTGGTTTTTCTTCTCCAAATACCAGGTCTTAGTTTCAAATACCGGGTGCCCGGTATTTTATCCCCTGACGAATTTTTTCCAACTGAAAATCCAAAATTTCAATTTTCAAACCTTCAAAATCAAATTAAAATCAAGTCAAATATTATCTAAAATCAAAATTATAATAAAAACAATCTAAATCAAATTTAAACTTAAAAATTAAATCAAATTCAAATATTTTATTTATCAAAATCATAACTAAAAGAAATCATATTCAAATTTAAACTAAAATTATCAAATCTTCCTAAAATCAATTAATCAACTGATAATACAAAACTTAATTAAAATAAGCTAAAATTAACTAAAAATATAATTAAACCTATAGTAAACTCTACTTAAAATTAATTAAAAATGACTTAATTATTATGCCTAATAAAAAAATAGAAGAATCATGAGAAATAGAAGAATCATAAACTTTACATTTGAAACATAAGAGTGCCTACAAATAAATAGCACTATTAAATCATAATATAAGATGGAATTGAATCTCTGATCATAATATATTGGCAGCATCACTCCCATAACAGAAATTATACTTGCGCAGGGCATATGTGTAGAACTCATCATTCTCTCAAGGTGAAACACTAATAATAACCCTATCAGTTGAGTTCTCAATGTGCACATGGACCAATAAAATCTTCCTCATTGAGAAGAGAAATTCTATCTTAGCTAGATATCATACAAATAATCTTGGTTAGGTCATCTCAAAGAAAAATAATGACCAAGAGACTATTTATCATTCATAACATAATAATCATTTACTTTTGAACGATTGATTTTCTTAATGATCTTGGTCCAAAAAAAAAAAAAATGATCAGGTCATTTTCATTAACAAGTTGACTATTCAAAAGGAGGATCTCAAAAAAAGCATCATTATCAAGAAAGAAATTCATTTCATAATTAATAAGTAATATTCTTATTCAAGAATTAATATAAAATAAAACATATTGAAGAATAAGAAATATTTCATTTAAAAGTAATATAGATTAACATATTCATAACTTGTCTTTTAGCAATTCTTTTCCATCATTAGCTTAAACATCATAGATAGGCAAAATCCCTCTCAATTGTTGAGTTCTCCGATCCTAAACTAAAATCCCCAATTTAATCATTAGGCATATTGCTTGAAACCCTACCCTTAAGGTTCAATTTATTGAATTAAATCCTAGATCCTTAGTTCTTATACTTTGTTAACAATTATATCTCATAACTAAAATGAATCTATATTTAATTCTAGGGTTTTCTACGATTATGTTTTCTAGGGTTTTAATCACATATTAACTCATCTCTTATGCTAAATATCATTAATATTCTCCATCTAAATCATTTTATACCATGAAACCTTAATCAAACCAAACCCAAAAGAATATCAAAGAAATAAAGACTTATCTAATTATTCCTTGAAGGTCCAACCGTAATTTCTTTAAAGAAAAGAAAATCTCTCTTTAGAATCTTGAAATATTCTTGAAGTCTTGTAATTTAATTTGAAGAAAATAAAGAAAATGGGTTGGATTTAGAAGATCTTAAGAAATTAGGATTATTTTCGATGGTTTTAGAGAAGAAAAGAAATGTTTAGAGAAGTTAGAGCAAAATAAATGAATTATAAATATTATATAGGCCCGATATTTAATGTTCATCAATTCAGAAGGAACATGGGCGTGTTGGCATAAGAAGAGGGCGTGTTGGCTACTGCCTGACAACTTGAAATTTAGAAAAAAAATACATGACATAGGCATGTTGTAGTAGGGGAGGTTGTGTCACTACCTAAACAAAGGAAAGTGAAAGGCTTGGCAACACGAGTGTGTAGCAATTAAACATGGGCATGTTGCTTGCTAATTAGCATGTTTTCAAGATTAAATGAAAAGTTTTCTCTTCCTTTCTTTTCCAAACAATATTCCGAGGAATATAAACATTCAATCTATAATCAAACATTAATCTAACAGGTTCTAAGACTCTACAAATCAATTCATACATAATGCAAACACAAAGAACCCAAATAAAGAAATTAAGTTCCATGAATACCATTTGAAATCCATGAGAATTGTCACATAGCTTGCAAAGAAAACCTTGAGTATTACAAAACCGTTCAAATTTGAGTCGTTTTAAGTAATACGCTAATTCAAGCAGGTTATGAATTGGGTTTGAATAGATGGATTTATATCAAACTATCAGATTGAGTCAGAATTTGCCTCCTCTAACCTATTATCAAAGGTGGACTCAGGGGCGGATGCATGAATTTTTATCACAGGGAACCAATTTCTTTGAATTTGGTCACATTGATCTATCATATATGTGCATATTTGCTGTTGTAAGTCTGAATCATATTCAAAGTTAAAGTTTGGTATAGTCTTTTCGAGCTTTCGAGTTTTTTTAGACTAATTTTAATAGCTTATGAATTTTCAACTTTTTGAGACTAATTTCAATAGTTTCAGAAATTTTATATCTTTTTTAAAAAAATATCAAGAGTTCATGTCTTTTTCATTTATAATTTTTTTTAAAATAAAGAATAAAAAAGAAGCAAAAATTCAAAATCTAAATTATTGCCTACTTAACGACTGGCAAAGAATATTTTAAAATTACTGAATAAATCCCAAGTTATAAATCGTTTCCAAATGATTTAGATATAGCAACTCACACAATCAAAAATACAAAGGAAAAAACCTACAAAAAATAGTACAATTGAAGAAAATAAACAATTTAAATAATCAATTAATTTTATGATATATTTATATATACATTCATTTTTGGTTTTACATATTTTACATAACAAGTTAATCCGATTATATCTTATATATTTTACATATTTGTCATTATATTGGTTAAAGCTAAATTTCTCAATATTATATATATATATCAGTGAACCCAAGACCTAGTTTTTCGATTTTTTCATTTTAGCTCTCATTCTTCCTCGTTTACTCTTTCACCCCTGATTCTTTTTATTTATTTATTTATTTTTTTGCAATCAATTGTAATTTGTTTAGTTAAAAAAAAAAAGGTATTTATAATATTTAAATTTGCAAATGAAAAAAACTATTTGTTTATAAATATCAATTACAATATTATTAAAAATTTATATCTAAATAATCATAGTTTGTTTTATTTATTGCCAATAAAAGTGTTAGAATAATTTAAAGAATAAATTAATTAATAAAATAATTTTTGAACAATTAATAAGTTACCATACGTAAGGATCGAACAAAAATTTATAGACTATATTTAACTTATTACACAAGACTATTAAGGTTTTAAATTATTTTTTTTTTTCATATTCAAAGAATCAAAATTTAAAATTGACCTATAACAAGAACTTACAATCTTACATCATCTAAAGTAATCATTTACAATTAATTACAAAATGAATGAAATTATACATTTATATCAAAAATACATTTAATTAGATTAGATTACATCTTATTACATTATAACGAATATACTCTGAGAATTTTATTCTACCCATTTCGTAATTTTAAGAGCTGTTTAATTTTTTTAAATAAAGAATATACCATTCTTTTCTTCTAACCTTATTTCTAATTATTGATAAATTTTATTGCAGGTGTATAGTTCATAACATGTCTACAGTTATCGATATAGATGAAAAAGGTAAAAGCAGTTTCAATCTACCTTGTGAAATAGTGCCTCCCTTTCTCCCTCCCTGCCCCCTCCTCCCCTCCTCCTCCTCCTCCTCCTCCTCCTCCTTCTTCTTATATACATAAAAAAACACATGATATGTGTTAGAGTTATTAGGTCAAGCAATGTATGCGATTGCTTGAAGCATTACACCCTAGGTATCTAGTTTGGAATACCTAGCATGCTGCCCCCAGCTAGCATATATATAGGTTTACACTAGGGTTGAACCAGTTAATGGGCTC
>CANXYC010076420.1:0-19983 GCA_948193065.1 Aleurites moluccanus | reverse complement strand
AAAAAAAAAACAAATCAAAAAAAAAAAAAAAAATTTTATATTATATTAACAATTTTGTAACAAAAAAAAAAAAAAAAAAAAAAAAAAAAAAAAAAAAAAAAAAAGCCGAAAACGCAACTATCTATCTTGCCCCTAAAAAACAATAATAACCATAGGGTAAGAAATAATTCTCAGTGAGATACATATATATTATCTTACTTGTGAGTCTAGGTAGGCTCACAAGGAAGGTCATTTTTATAATAGATAATCAATAAAAATCAGAAGCAAATAAAATAGAATTCATCATAGCCATTGGAGTGAACAATGGATAGGTATGTCAAATAATACTATGGTTATAAGTAAGAGTAATAAATGAAATAAATTATCCAAAGATAATAAGTCAAAAGATACATTGCAAGAAATATAGCAAATAATCAGCTAAGATTCAGTATGCAAAGGTTCAGTTCAGAACAATGACAGATAAACAAAATTCAATAATAAATGGGCATAGACTACAGACTGTAGCATGCCAATTAGTATAGTCATGCGATTGATCAGACTGCATAGCTAGGACCTTACCCTCTCCTAGCTAGGGTCAGTGTAAAATATTATGCACAATGCCCAATGTATATATAAGTCTACTCCACCGGGTGAGTAGTTCTATCATTGAAAATCAGTAGTGGTTCAAATAACAATATCAATAAATTCAGATATCAAGAAGTAATATGTAATAAAAAAATTGTTAATCAATTAAATTGTCAATTAAGGTAACAGAACAAGTTAAGACTTGTGAAGGAAAGCTCGGTTACAAGTTAGGGTTTATATTCCAAAGACTACAATTTTCTCAATTATGCAATTCAAGATAGTTTTAAGGTAACAATCAAGGGTTAAGAACAATTATGTTAAAATTAATTATAAGGAACAAATTATACACAGTAAAATATAAAAGGTATTTCCATGAGTTAGCATTTTCAATAAAGCCCAAAGGTCTTAAGAATGAAATTAATGGATATTTAGAAACAATAAAAATAAATAAATACACAATGTAGGTTTGGTCAATCAAAGATTTAAAGCTTGGAATTTTAATTAAATCATTTAGGCACAATTCAAATAAAGTAATATATATGTACTCACCTTTAAATCAAAATTCCAAAAGGTCTTTCTTTCTTCCCTTAGCCTAAATAAAAAGGATTATCCAAAATTTTATCCTCTGTGTCCTTTCCCTTATTAGTTAAAAAATTAATTAACATGGGTTTAATACTTAATCAACTTGAAAGTATCAAATTAAACTCTTAATTTTATCCTATAATGTACCCTTGCAGCCCACTTGATTTATTCATTTCTGTAGCTACAGATATCTAATTGTCCCAATTCCTTTTATTAATTAAACTAGACATCTAAGTTTATAACATATTCAAAGATCATATTTTTCTAAGCACTACTCTATTTATAGTGGAATTTCTAAGCTTGTCCTGTATCTTGCATGTTGTTATACAAATTCCATCCTGGCAGTCACTACTTTTTTATTTTCAAATCAGCGTGTATATATCCAAATGCTATTTTATTTTCACAAAAATTTAGCTAAGACATAAGGGAACATTCTTCATGTTTTGAGTTTTTTCTGAATTTAACCTTAAAGTCTTCAAAATTATAAAAATCAGTAAAATTTCTCAGTGAAAACCCTAACCCGAGCTAGTTTTATTCAGTAATCTATATCTCTAAATACATTTTGAATTTGATAAAACTTCATTCTAGACATATAATTTAGACATATATATATATATAACTTTAATATTTTTTATTTTATCAAATTTTGCCTCTAAATCTACGGAAATTAAGATATAATATTGTATTTTATACTCTTCAGGTTTAGTTTCTTTACTCTAACCTAACATTTTATATTTCATAATTTTTTCACTAAATTAATCTACTCATTTCTATTAATTAATCTAATAATTTCAGGTCATATAACTCTAATTCATACTCTATTTAATTAATTAAAATTAAATAAATAATTATTTGAGTAAATTTTGAATTTTTTTTACCTTAGAGGAAACTTGAAGAACTTCTTCAATTCTACTTGTTTTTCTTCACTCCTACAATTTCATTCACCAAAGCAATTTTATCAAATGATGAGAAAGACTTTTCCTAAGCTTAATCTAAAGGAATTTGGAGAGAAAGATGAAGGAAAGAGAAAGAAAGGGAGAGGGAGGGGAGGGGAGGGGAAGCTTATCACAATTTTTTTTTCTTCTTTTATTTTTATAGAATTTTAATTAATTTTATAGTCAATAATAATTTTAATAATTATTTTTTAGTATAAATATTTCTTGATTTATGATGTCACCTTGCTTATATAATAATTCCCTTTATTTTTCTATTTAATAATTTTTATGGTGAATAAATTGCCAAGTTATGTAATTTGAATTTATAAAATAAAAAAATAATATTTTTGATCTAAAACTCTCCAAATAGCTAGCTCTCTTTGAGTCAAAATATTGATTTTGGATACTAATCTTTGATTAATTAGGCTTAATTAAGCTTAAACTTGCTAATTATTATAAACTTGTCATTTTTCATATGTTCATCTTTTTTACCTATATTCTATTTGATCTTTAGTCACTTTTTGAAATCCATTTTTAGTTGTAAATATTTTTATTTACTTCTTAATGTCTTATGGTGATGTAGGAAAAAGAATTTTTGAAATCAGAGTTTTATAGAATTTATTAAAAATAAAAGACTATGAGGTGCGCAAACTAGGTATCTCACCTAAACTTATTTCAATGTTTCCACTAATTCATTAGTTAATTTGAGTTATTTTAATTTCAAATTAATTTTTTTATATTATCTCATCATCTAATTACAATTTTCCTCTTTCAATTTTATTATAAGAATTTTCAAAAAAAAAAATTATAATTCCGTTACCGAATAACAATCTAGTCTGAAATTTTCTAAGTCCTCTTAAACAAAATAGCGAATATTTCACATTCAATCCCAACAAGTTGTTTGGCACGAAAAAGCGTGACATTTACATGGAAAAATTAGAAAATACAATGCCCTCCTGTGCATCTTCCTTCCAGTCGCTATCAAACTTATCAATTGGTCCGGCTTCTAATTCAACTGGATAAAAAAAATCCTTATAGTAAAAGACATCTTCCATCATTGGCTTTCAAATCAAATAATTTACTAGCTATCAACTTAATCATTCTAATCATAGAGTCCCTCATATTCAATCCCAGCAAGTTGTTAGGCATGCAAAAGCGTAAAAATTGCATGGAGAAATTAGTAAATATGATAATGCAAAGATTTATATGATTCACCCTTTTTTTAGTGTTACATCTATTGGTCAAAACAATCTAAAAATTTATTAGTATATGAAGAGTACATATACAAAGATTTTATGTAAGAAAACCCATCAAAAACCAATATATGAGTCATACAACATATCTTACTACAAGAGTTATCGTAAAGAGTCTATTTCTCCCGTTGAAATTTCCTCGATCTTCAATCTTCAAGAGTATGCTCTCTATCTAACTTCTTGCTTTTGATTATACTCTCTCTTATCAATCCTCCATATTTTTCCCCTTTCCATGGAGGACCCTTCGTTCATGAGTTTGTGCTAAAGCAATAAGTATGTGCCCCTCCCATTATAAAATTATCTGTGTTTAGCAATAAATTTTTGTCGATAAATAAATTTAATGATAAAATTTTTCTGTAGTTAAAAACCGCTCCACTGATCAAACAACGAGAGGTTTATCTGAATTAACGACAAAACAAGTCCATCGCAAAAATAAATTTTTTGTAGCTAATTTAACGAGGGATAAAACTCCTCGCTAAATTCATTGCTAATAATGCATTTAATAATATTTAATTTCATCATTAATTTTCATGATCCATCACTATTTCTTATTCTTAAAATTTTTAATATCAATATTGTTCATTAAATAGTCATTAATTAATGAGCAAAAAATAATTTTTAATAAAAAATTTTAATTAAATCTTTTATTAATTTATTTATTTTCTACAAAAAAATAACTTTATTATACATAATGTAATTAACTATAATTAATAATTCAAAATTCAAAATTCATTTCTACTCAAATAAAAGAAAAAAATATAAAATTTTAACTTTTTATTATTTATTTAAATTTTCACATGCATAATATTATACTAATACCATCTTATGTTGCCTAGAAAATAACTATATATAGAGAGAGAGAGTGAATCAATATCAAATTCTATCTTTATCTTTACCATTATTCATCTTTTTTTGTCTCTTCTTCCTTTATAATCCAATAAATCTCAAAAAACTAAAAAAAAAAAACAAAATGCAACGATAAAGAAAAATCAACATCAATTGAAATAAAAGAAAAAGATGAAGCTAAAAAATTAAAAGAATGTAACATACAAAAAATCAGCATCAATAGAATTAAAAGAAAAAGATGAAGCTACAAAATTAAAAGAAAGTAACATACAAAAAATCAACATCAAATATCAACACCATCTTCACCACCTATCTCCTTTTTATCTTCTTCCTTTACCAATAATTTTCAATAAATGAAAAAAAAAATACAAGAACAAAGAAAAATCAACATCAATAGAATAAAAAAGAAGAAGAGAAGAAATTAAGAATAAAAGAAAATTTTAAAAATTAAGTTTAAGGTAGTAAAATACCTTAATGTGCAAAAGAAACAACTAGACAAAGAAAAAAAGAGAAGAGATGAGAAGAAAATTGAGGGGAAAAAAAAAAAAGAAATACTGTGTTTTTTTAAGTTTAAAATTAGAATCAAATTAATTTTCATCGTTATTCCGTCGTTAAAACACAATTAATAACAATGTATATGAATTAGCAATGGATTTTGAATCTATCGCAAAATTGTCGTTAATCTATTGCTCAATCCATCTCCAATTTTGAATCTGGCTAAAAATTTCTGCGCCAATTTTTTACCTTTTAGCACCAAAACCAGTTTGTCGCTAATTTTGAATATGTCTTCATTTTTTGGACTCTAATTTTTTTTTTTTTTTTTTGCGGCAAAAATAGTTCTTGCTAATTCATTGCTAAATCTGTTGCTATTTAGCAATAGATTTTAAATCTATTACTATTTTGCAATTCAATCATTTCTTTTTCTACAATGAGAATAGTGACAAAATATTTTGTTTATATTTTCTTTTCATCGCTATTCCGTTGTTATTATGTCTCTAAATTAAGATGCTAAAATTTCACACTATATATTAGCGACATAATAAATTTCAATTCCTCGCTAATTCGTTGTTGTTATGAATATAAGATTTTCATAAAAATTCTTTGCTAGTCATCGCTAATTTCTATCGCTAAAATGCATTTTTCTTATAGTGCCTCTTCTTGGAGGTTTGAGCCAAAAGACGTGTAACTCCTTATAGAGAATTAAATTTTGTTTACCAAATTAAAATCTAATAGGTATTATCTATTAAATAAGAGTGTTTTTTCAATTAAAAATTTGAGATATAATCCCAACATGAAATAGACCTATTTATTTACATGTTTCGGGATCTTTCTTAATCCAATCAAGTAAATTCGTACTTAGACAAGTTTGGGAATCTGTCTAAATTCAACAAAATAAAATCAAAATTTAGGGGTTGATTTGGGGGAAGAATTTGAAATTTAAATTGATATTTTTAATTACAATTCTAATTCTCAATTGTGTTAGAATTATAATTCCAATATTTATATCATACAAAGAATTGAAATTGAAATTGAAATTGTAACTAAATATCAAAATTAGAAATTACTAGTTAAAATAAAATAAAAAAAATTGAAAGTAATGAAGAATGATTTAGGTGTTAGAAGATATTTATATCATTTTTCAAAGAAATACATCACAATTTAATTAAGATGGTTAAAATTTTTTAGTTAATATTCACTTGGATTAGGCTTAAATGATTAAAAAATAAAAAAATTTAAACCTTATCAAAATGTTGCAATTGTATTCATAACTTTTAAATAAATTGTACTTATCCTAATTTCAAAGTTAAATGACAATTATATCCACAGTAAAATCTTAGTAAATTAATATTTGATTAATTAATAATCTCTATTATATAATAATTTTTTATAATCCTAATTTGAGCGAATAAATATATAATTTTAATAAATTAATAAGATAATATTTTTTAAAATTTTTTTATATAATTATATGGTCTCATTCATATTACAAATTAATAATTTATTAATATTATACATATATGTAATTTATTAAAATATGACTAAGATTATTTTAAATCTAAATAATTATATTTACATGTTTTCTTATTCACTTCATTTAATTCATATTCAAATTATCACTTTTTTTTTTTTCAATTCATTTAGTTCATATTCAGTGGCTCACAATTTTTTTTTGTTCCATTTCAATTAGTTCATCTTTATTTGATCATATATATTTTTTTTATTTAATTTCAATTAATTAATATTCAATTAATCACATATTTTTATTTCATTTTAATTAATTAATATTCAATTGTTCACATATTTTTATTCTATTTTAATTAATTCATATTTAATTATTTACATATTTCATATTTGAGTTGCAAAAAAAAAATTATTCATTTTTTTTTCAATTCATTTAATTTTTTTTTTTCAATTCATTTAATTTATGTTGATTGATATAAAATTAATAAAATAAAATAAATTTTTAATTAATTAAATATATATTTATTAAATTATAAATACTCTTTTTAATATATCTTTTTTATTAATAGAATTTTTTATAATTAAAAAGGATTAATGAATAGTTATGATAGATTTTTTTTTAAAAGGTACTCTTCATAACCATAAGATTAAGGATGAAAGTTCAAATTGTTCACATCCTCTGTTAAAATTTGCTCATTTTCAAGAGACATAGCCCAAGAAGCTAAAACATGGGCAACTTTATTACATAACCTTGGAACATATTGGAATTGACAAGAATGAAATAAAGAAACACAACTTCTAATAACATCAGTAATCAAAGAATAAGACACTAAATGTTGATTTCTCAACTGCAAAATCTAAATCACTGCAAGAGCATCAAGCACAACAATGACATATTGAAAATCACTTTCTAAAGCCAATGTGACACCATAGAGAGTTGTCATTGCTTCAGTCTGTTCAATCTCTCAACATTCCTCAAGAAACCGAACGGCATCATTGCGGATAACAGCTCCAAGACTGGTTCTACGCTGCTGGATATGCATTGAAGCATCAAAATTTATTTTACTAACACCACCAGCTAGTGGAAGGTAAGATTGAGTGACGAGAGGCCTCTGAATATGGGGTTGTTCAGTAGCTAATTTATACTCCGAAAAAGCTTGACCTGCCAAAGAAATCAAAACAGCAGAGTGGACACCTGATTTGTATCCAACTAAATATACCAAATCAAAACCGCAAAGAAAGCCAAATCAGTTGTTTGTAATGCCTGCATATCAAAAGAAACCATTCAAAAAAATTAGCTACCACAAAATAATCATCCCACAATCCGAGATAACAACCAAATACCACGAATCCAACCACAATCCTTAAATAAATGAAGCGGAGTTTCTTTCTCTAACCCACACAAAACACAAATAGGAAAAATAACAACTCCATGATGTACTAATGCAACACCATAAGGAAGAATATTTGACATCACCCACATAAGAAATGTAGCATTTTTGGAGTAACTTAAAACTTCCAAAGCTTATTCTGAACAGAATGGTGAGAATTAGAAACAGAAGCAACATTAGAATCCTGAGAAAGTAAGTTTCTGGCAGCATGATATCCCGTTCTAACAGAGTAAACACCACTTTTCATTTCAGTCCAAAAAAATAGATCTGGAGGTAACCTACAATTAATAGGCATCTTTAAAATAGCATCCTGCTCAAATGGAAGAAAAAATTGTTGGATCGAACCCATCTTCCATTGCCTAGTCTCTGAATCAATAAGCATACAAACTCTAGCATTTCTAGGTAGCACACTTGGAACTAAAGGCTTAGAGAGCTACTCCCAAAAATCCAATTATCATCCCAAACTCTAATAGGCTCCCCATTTCCAACCTTCCAACAAAAATCCCATTCCAAAACTACTCAAGCCTTTAAAATACTCCTCCAAACATAACTAGGATGATCCCCCACCGATGCATCCAAAAAGCTGGTTTTAGGGAAATATTTAGCTTTAAAAACTCGAGCAAACAAATAATCATTACAATTCATTCACATCCACCCCTTCTTCACTAACATGGCAAGATTAAAAACTAACATGGCAAGATTAAAATAGCAAATACTCCTAAAACCCAAACTCTCATTCCTCTTAGATTGACATAATATCTCCCATCTCAACCAATGGATTTTCTTTTCTTCCGACGAATTGCTCCACCAAAACCTACCAATCAATTGTTGGAGCTCTGCACAAAATGTAGTTGGCAACGCAAAACAACTCATAACATGAGTGAAATGGCTTGCACTACAGCCTTAATCAACACCTCCGTACCTGCTAAATTCAGAAACCTCTCTTTCCATCCCTTAAGCTTTTTCCAAAGTTTATCCCTCAAAAAATTTAAAATTTATTTTTTTGACCGTCCAACCAATGTTGGGAAACCAAGATATTTTGAATGATAGTCAACCAACCTAACACCAAGCACGACAGCTATTTGATCTCAGGTAACCTGCAACACATTTCTACTCAAAGAGACCTCTGACTTACCAAAATTTATCTACTAACTCGAAGCCAACTTGTATTGATGCAAAATGGATTTAAGATGAAGACATTCATTAATAAAAGCATGGGCAAATAAAAATACTATCATCAGCAAAAAATAAATGAGAAATTTTAGCATTATTCCTGCAGACCTTGGCCCCATGTATCAGTCCTATCTGGATTGCTCTCCATATTAATGATGATAACCATTTCGCACGCAATAAAAAAATAGGGGGAAAGAGGATCCCTTTTAACGTAAACCCCTACTAGGTTGTAAAAACCTTCAGGTAGACCATTAATCAAAAAAGAGAAAGTGATAGAAGAAATACAAGACATAAGAAGACAAACAAAGTGCATAGGAAAACCCATAGTCAAAAAAACCCTCTCCAAATATGACCACTCGACTCTATCATATGCTTTACTCGTATAAATTTTCAAAGCAATCGTATCCTTCCGACCTTTTATCTTATGACGCATAGAATGAAACACTTCAAAAGCCACTAATGCATTATTAGTTATAAGACGACCAGGAAAAAATGCACTTTATGTTTCATGGATTAAAGATGGAAGGACTAGCTTTAGCCGATTAGCAAGGACGTTGGAAATCAATTTATAAACTACATTACAAAGACTTATTGGGCATAGATCTTCCATTGTTTCAACATTTTTCACTTTAGAAATGAGAGTAATAAAAGTATGATTACCAGTTGGAATCATAACACCAGAATGCAAAAAATTCAAAACAAGTTTAGTAACATCAAACCCAAGAATATACAAATATTTCTGGAAAAAAAGTATGGGCATACCATCAGGACCAGAAGACTTATATGGGTTCATCTATTTGAGTGCTACGAAAACATCTTGTTATGTAAAAAGAAACTCTAAAGTTGAATCATACCCATGTCAAGCTTCAAAGAAATGGCTCTGTAAGATAATCAAGTTGAAGGGGTGCAGTGCTAGTAAATAAAGACTCGTAATAATCCATAATAATTTTTTCAAACCCTCCTCCCCTTCAATACACTGACCAGCCTCATCCTTCAAACTAGAAATCACATTACGACACCTCCTATCTGAAGCTTTTTATGAAAAAACTTTGTATTCCTATCACCCTCTTTTAGCCAAACAGCCCATGACCGTTGATGCCGCATAATCTCCTCACGAAGAAAGGTTTCATTCACATCTCATTGTGCCTGATGCAGCTCATTAGCCTCCTCTACAATCTGACCATGCCTCTATAATAGATCTAACTTATGGGTTTGAGATTTTAGGGTCTTTTTAATAGCACCAAAATTGAATCGATGCCATAGTTGAAGTTCACTGGAATAATTCAATAATATACCACAAACATCATTAGCACCATAAGGTACCTGATTAATCCAAACTTCTTGAACCATGAACTCACAACCTGAATCCCAAAACATTGCCTTAAACTGAAAAGGCTGCTCACCATCCCCTGCTGACTACAAAAACCTATCATATCCATTAAGATTGGACAATGATCAAAAGCAACCTTAGGCAAATGTTGAATAGAAGCTTGAGAAAAAATACTAGCCCATCCATCATCCACTAAAAATCTACCCAACCTTTCTTGAACATTGTTAACCCCAATTCGACCATTTTCCCAAGTAAAAGAATAACACCTAAAACCCATATCATTAAGATAGCAGTCATTAAGAACCTCTCGAAATAGCTCCATTTCCCATTTTGGCTTCTCCCTCACACCCAACTTCTCAAAGCTATACAAAATCTCATTAAAATCCCCAAAACAGGCCCAAGATCCCACCCTCAATCTTCTAATCAAATCCCAAGTTAACAATTTATTACTTCCCTCAGGCCACCCATAAGTACCAGAACCCTGCCAAGATGGTAAAAAACCCAAACTTGGAACCTGGAAATCAATATGATGACTAGAATAGCTCAGAATATTAACATCCAGCTCCTTCCTCCACAAAAGCACCAATCCACCTCTCCTATCAATAGTATCAACACTAAAACAATTATACAAAGTAAAATAGAGTTTAATACCAGCAAATTATGATGTGGAAAATTATGTTTCCATGAGAAAAGCCACATCTGAGTAATATGAACGCACCAAATGGCGCAGTTCACGAACCGTTCAGGGATTACCCAGTCCCCAGAGGTTCCAACTTAGAAGTCTCATTACAATAGGCGGGACTGCTCAACAGCCTCCACCTTTTTAGATGTTGGACCCTCCTTTATCTCTAGATTAACTCTACCCTGTTTACCAAAAGATGCATCAACAGTATCATCACCTGCACTACCCACATCCACATCCACACCAAACTTCAGCTTACCTTCCTCTACAAACTCATCCGGACCCAAAATAGGAACAATAGTTAATTCATTTCTGAGTTTATTAGGTGCACCATCAGCTTGAACTGAAGCTGAGGCAACACCTGACTCCTTTACCCCCCCAGACCAAATCCACCCTTAACAATATTCACAGAAGGCAAAAATAATTGACGTCTCGCAGAAATAGTCCTTTCCTTATTCACCATAGAAGAGCGAACATGCACAGACACTATAGCAGACCGAGCCCCATCCCTTTTCAAAGGAACACCAGGCACATCCCCAATCTCATTCATAATATTAGGCAAATTCATCAAACAATTCACAGGGACAGAGGAAGACAGACAAGAAAAAAAAGTACCAGAAGAGGATTTCGATACATTACCAGCATAATTCTCCTTATCTGCACCAGCTAAATCTAAAGCATATACAAGTAGTAGTCGCAAAAGAGGAGGCTCTGGTTGCATTAGGTACAGTACGAGGAAGATCCCTATTCAACTTATTCAAATACAAAGACCGACCTGGAGCGGCACAAAACCCTGGTCCATACGGCTAACCAACCTCCCCAAAATCATCAGGTTTAGCCTCAAACTCATCCTCCATGTAGAACCTGTATTTTGTCCAAGTAATTTTTATTTTTATTTTTATGTTTATGTGAAAATTCTAAAAATATAAAAAGATGTAAAATTTGATTTTGTTTAAATTTATGAGTTTTAAAGAAAATTTTTAATATTTTTTGAAAAAAATTATTTTATTGGATATTTATTAAATGTTTAAATTTTTTTTAATTTTATTGATAAATTTCAAAATAGGTATATATAATAATAAGTAAAAAATAAAGAAAAAAAGAAAATGTATTTTTAAAAAATGGAAAAGAGAGAAACTCTAAAAAATTAAAGGGGGTATTTTGTATTTTACTGTTGCTCGCCCTAAAAATTACACTATAAAGGGGCCTTACAGAGCAATTTTGGGAGGAGGGAATACTTTGAAGAGCAAAAAGAGATTCAGTAGCTCAAGAAAAAAAATTGAGAATTCGTGATCATAAAGAAAAAGAAAAAGAAAAAATGGAATAAAGATCAAGAGGAGCAACCTTTGAAAAGAGAGTTGAAGGTGACGCAAAAAAAGAACAGTGACCACAAAGGCAAAGACAGTGAGGAAAAAATAAAAAATAAAATAAAATAAAAAAAGGAAGAAACAAAAAAGTTAGATCAAAAGGAGCCGATTCCGTAAAAAGGTATATATTTTAATGATGCTTGTCTGAGATTGGAGTTTTACCGACTTATTATAACTAAATCTTTTTTTTTTTACGGGGAATTTACAGTCATGAAGGGGAAAAAAAAGCTATTAAAATTAATTTTTACATGAAAAATAATTATATATATATAAATTAGGAACAAATTAAATTGTGAAAATGGAAATTGACTTTAGCTTGAGCTTAAACTTGAATAATATAAGTGGAAATCTTAGTAACTGAATGTATTAATTTTACTTCTTCTTTTTTAATATTTTCCTAATCATCCATTCTGATAATTGATAGCCTCCACCCTTCCAGTTATAGATGCAATCTTCCTAACTGAGGATTGATAATGAAAATTTAGAGACAAATCACATAGATGAACGCAAAAAGCACAAAAATTCAACACCACATCTGAAGGTTGGTCATCACCCCGAAACTTTTGTAGCACCAGCAAATGTCGATTGAAGTGACACGGCCCATCTTGCAAAGCCCTATGCTTATCAATTCTTGATTCAAATTCTTATACAAAGACATTTTGGAGTAATACCTGAACATGCACAGCCTTCGCTAGCCTTCTAATACAAAGACATTTTGGAGTAATACCTGAACATGCACAGCCTTCGCTAGCCTCCACGCCCACAACATAGCATTTTTTAGGCCATAAACATTGTAAGGCTTGTTAGAATATATTGTCCTTACGTACTTTGTACTGTATAATGTATTATATGTACTGCCTCCCCAATTTCTTTCTTTATTTAGTTAATTAGTTTTGTATATAAGTCTATTAATAAACTCTATAAAATACACACAAAATATAAGAAAATATTTCTTTTTTAATATGGTATCAGAGTCCTATTTATTTCTGCCCTAAAATTTGGATCAGTTTGGGTATAAATCTGTGGCTTTTGTTTTCTTTGCTTTCTCAGTTTGCGTTGCAATTAAATTTTCGTGAATTTTGTTAGTCTTCTCGGTTTGCGTTGCAATTGAATTTCTTAGGCTTCTATTAGCTTTGCAATTGAAAAATATTAATTGCAATATAAATCATCATATTCTCGATTTGTGCATCATCAGTGGTTGTCAGCTTTGATCTGTGCCATTAATATTTGGTTTTAAATTTGAAGCTTCGAAATTCCTTAGTGCCATCAACAATTTGTTTTTCTGTCTCGGATTTTTTACTCTGCTCAGCCACGACATTGACCGATTAATCTGTTGCCAGGTTTTAGAGAACATTTCACTAATAATACTTAAAGTATTAACTAATGTATGTTATCGTTTTTAAACTTTAAAACATAATATAAAAATTATTAAACTTTTAATTTAATTTCACTGGCAGTCCTTATCTGCCCCAAACTAAGGTTATTTCTATTTTAATCCCCAAAAGTCCTCTTTTTCTTTCAAAAAAAATCTAAAACCCCTCTTTTAAGACTTTGATACCATTCAAGTGAGTATGCCCTCTCTCTCTAATTAATCTGTTAAGAGGCAGAATTATATAGAGCTACTCCTAAAGATCGTTAAAAGGTTTTTCTTTTATTTCTGATTTTTTTCAGCTTTTTATACTCGTTGTGATAACGAGAGCTAGCAACACGTCCTAAAGAGCCTTTGTTTTCAAGGAAAAAAATCCTCAAATTCACTCTGTCTAAGAGTCAACTCTTCTAAATTTTTGAATAATTTATCTATAGAATTATTTAGAAAGTCTAAACGATCTATAATAGAATTTAATAATCATATTATTGGATCATTGCCTACACCGTGATCTAGGTGAAGATAATCAGGATAAGAGCAACTCAAAAAATTATTAGTCATCCAATAACCTTGCAAAAGCACCAAGCTTTTCTAAATAATGAAAATTATTAAATTCAAGTTCTTGATCTAGAAAATTTTTAAGTTCAAAATATTTTCTATTAGACTTTTCAAGTTTTTCAATCCTTTCTATAGTAACAGATAATTCTATTTTTCTTTGTTCGTATAAAGCAAAGAAAGGATATTGCAGTCTAAGACTGACACTCAACTCTTCCCTCCTAACTTGAGTTAAAGTTAGACCTCTAAGCCAATTGTTATTAGCAGATCGGGTAGAAGACATAAACATTTAATTATAAAATTAAAACATTTATAAAATATATACCTTTGTAGACCGGGTCCACCAAGCTTCCGCAACAGCTTTAGCCTTCCTTCCAAATTCATCACTAACAATATCTTCAGAGAGATATGGAGGATATAACTTACTGCCATTTCTTGGTTAGGTCTTACTGCAACACTCCTAGATATCAAACCGTTTTAAAGGATAAAAGGTATATAGAAGCAAAATTATTATACAGATAAAGACTTGACAAATATTGTTCTTTAAGTAAACTCTATATTTAATTTTACTCCCTTCTTCAATAAGCTGAAGAGGTATATATAGACTTGTTATAAACTAAGCTGGTGTCTGTATTACTGTTTGCCAGCTCAAAAAGAAAAATAGTATAATAATTAAGATAGATAGCTGGAATAGTATACCAGCTTTACCACACTAAATGAACAGCTGGTGCCTCTAGTATTATTTTCCAGCTGTATCCTTTACAATAATTGAATAAAGCCAAAGACTGATTTAATTTTACAGCTAAGAAGTCAGTCTTTATCTGAGGATAAGTTCTTTTTATTGGGACCACAAATTTTAAAGCTACTTTGGCCTGTAGTGCTTTAATATTTGCAGCTACTTCTGAAAAGCAATTTCTCATTTATCATGCTGAGGCTGACATCATGGATGATATTTTTTGTCACTCCATCTGTGAGTTACTGACCGGGCATTCATGTTTTATCTTAGTTATGCATAACCCATAGCCATTTCTTCTGCAACACGTTGCTCTCTGAACTGAGCAACCTTCTTCCAGACCTTCATGGTTTCAGGTTGGAAATCCAGATTTGGATCTAAATCCACTAGTCTCAGAAATAATTTTTGTGCTTCTTCTCGTCCCTTGATCATAGACAATACTCATGTAATGGGAGTATATTGGGACCAGATTGTAACAAATATTTTACCATCTCCGATAAGGACATAATTACTTGCATAGATTGCCTTCTCCAGGCTAGCTTTGAAATTTTCAATTTTCAATTTTCAATTCTCATATAATTGAAAATTTCAAAGCTAGGGTAATAATCTTGTTTTCTTTATACATGGTAAAATAAAAATTTAAGTTATGATTATTAACCTTCTGTGGCTCAACAAATTCTTTAGCCATAACTGGACGAAGATCCTAAATTTGATAAGGATAACGAACAGTTCCATTCTCACCACAATCCATAATTGTGCTAATAATATAATTGGTAATTATTCTTGAATCTGAACTCAAGAATTCTAAGGATTCCTACACAACATTTAGAAGTGATTTACATAGATCTTTATCGTTTCTATTAATCTCGATAATTTATGTCAGTCCTGTATCTGTGTAATGGAGACTATCTTTCACCATTTTTGAGGGAATTCTCATATTTAGATCTCCATATCCTTGCCAATGGATGTATGGGTGTAACATAGAGCACTCTTTGAGAGAATGATCTATCGAGTCCATTTTCTTAATTTTTTTGGTGTAAGCCACTTCTGGCGGAATGTATGAATTCATTTCATCAAGAAGTTTATCCCTTTCCATTACTAACTGAAGGAAATCTTCTTCATCCTTTTTGCGGATGTTCAGTTATTTTTCTAAATAAGAAATATATGAAACAACTTTATCTGCAAAGTATTGTAGTTGCTTGAAGTTTCTTTTGGCTAATCTTCCGTACAATCCAGAACACAACATTGATCCGTCTTTTGAAAGACCATAATCGTACTTAATGAAGTACCAGACATTTTCATCCTTGCAGATGTTAGAAACCTCAAAGTTATCTGCCCTCATGATCTTCATGAATTCTTTATGAATGTCATCATATTCATTTTCAGATTCTTTCATTGTGACTTCCTTAGGAGATTGTTGGATTTCCTGTTTTTTGAATTCAATTATTCCAAAAATAATATCCCAATTTAAGTCATCACAATCAGATTTCTCATCCTCAAAGTTTTTTTCAGCTTTATCCTCTTTACGAGTTTAGTTTGAAATCTGTGAAGATTCACTGGCCTTTCCACTAGCCTTGTGTTTGTGATCTGACCAATCACCAGAGTTTTTACAACTCTCCTCCTGTAAAAGAGTTTGATTTGGAACTTTTAAATGTTCACTGACACTTTTAGAAGCATTTTGGTTTAGAACTCTAGATTCCTTGGCACTTCTACTGGCCTTTTGGTTTGGAACCATTGAAGGTTTACCGGCACTTCTACTAGCCTTCTTTGAGCCATCATGGCTGCCCTCCTCTGAAGGAGTTGGGCATTGCGGCCTTTCCATAGTGGCCTTTTCACCTTCATCTTTTTGATGAAGTTCTTCTCTGAATCTTTTTACTTATTTAGGAGTAAGGCCCAATTTTTTGGTTGTTTTTTCGTAAAAGTCTTCAGGGACTCGCGCTTTTGGCGCCAGAGGATTTTTCTCTTTGTTCTTTTGAATCAAAGATTTCTCCTTGGGCTTTTCGTTAATCCTTTTGGGCTAACTAGTTCTTTTGAACTCACTGGCTTCTTTTTAGAACACTCTGTAGAGATATGTCCTTTAGATTTACATATCCAACACATAACATCTTTTGATGCTATAGTTTTTCTTTTCGTTCTTAAAGAACCAGAGCTATCGCTCTTGGGATCTTTTTTTCCTTTTTCAACTTTCTTTGTGCATTGCTTTTGAGTGTGACCCTCCCTTTTACAGATCCAACATAGCTTGTTTTTTGCAGCAGGTTCCATCTGTAAAATTAGACAATACACGAGAAAGAGAATCAGCTATTACATTTTTATCAGAAGGAAAATATTCAATATCAAACCTGTAATAGCTAAACCATTCTTGCAATCTTAAAAGTCTAGTTTGCCTAGCCTCTTTAAGATTCAGATTCATAAATCCCCTTACATAGGTTGAATCTGTTCTAATTACGAACCTCTTAGGAGCTAGGAAGATGTAAAAGGCTTTTATACAATTTTTAACCGCTAAGACTTCTTTTTCATGGATTGGATAATTAATTTCGGATTCTTTAAAGGTTCCAAACTAATACTTACAAATTTTTTTAGTTTTCTACCTTTGATTTTTAATACTGCTCCCCAGGATTTTTCTGAAACATCTGCCTCTAGGACTAACTCATCTGCATCTGATGGTAACTTAAGACAAGGTAAATTTTTTATTTTATCTTTTATTTGGATGACAGCCTGAGTATCCTCGTTATCCCAAAACCAAGGAACTTTATCAGATATTTTTTTTGATATTCTTTCTAGGTCTTTGGAAAGGTTTTTAACAAACTTTCTAGCATAGTTTGCAAGTCCACAAAATCTTTGTACTTGCTTCCTATCTTCTAGTTTGTTAGGAAAATCAATAAGTTTTTTAGAAATGTGACTTTGTAGCCTAATTTTCCCTTTTTCAATTTCCATTCCTAAAAAAATTATTTTTTCCTTAAACCATTATATCTTTCTTTCAAATAAAATCATACTTTCATGTTTTAAAATATCGGTCACTTTTTCAAGGTGACTCGTGTGTTCTTTTTCATTGTTACTAAAAACTAACACATCGTCTATATAGACTACATAAAATTTTTTCAATGCTTTGAAGGCATTGTCCATTTTGCTTTGAAACATGCCTGAAGCATTTTTCAGGCCGAATGGCATTACCAACCATTCATAAATTCCTTGAGGTGCATTGAAGGCTGTTAGGGCTACAGATTCTTCTTCCATCTTTACCTGCCAATAACCACTTTTTAGATCAAATTTAGAAAAAATAGAAGGTGGTTTAAGACTTACCTTATCTATGATATCACTTGCTGTAAGGATTTTATAACTATCATCCTTGGTTGTTTTTTTTACCTGATAATAGTCTATAACCATTCACGTTTTTCCCCGCACCTGTTCTGCATGGTTTATTACCATAAAGGCTGGACTAGAATGTGGATTATTACTATTCCTAATCAAACCTTTTTCGAGCAATTCAGGAATCTATTTGTCAAATTCCTTAATCATCTCATTTGTATAGGTTATATTTATAGTTCTGATGATAGTGCTGGGATCTTTCAGCTCTAGTGTAGCAGTTATGCCATTTAGCACCCATAACTTTAGTAGATCTTCACTAAAATTATCTGCTAATTTGATAAGAAAATTTTTTCCACATAGTTCCTTTCAGCTGGGGATGTGTAATAGGTTTTTCTATCACACATTGTGCTTTAAAACACAACTCTTCGTACCAATAGGTATCCTTTGATTTTTTATCAAATAAACAATCTAGCCAAGTTTCACCACGTTGGGCTCACACTCTAAATGTTTGTTCACGTGGCATAGATCCACACAACTTTGATATTTTAACAGGATAAAAACTAAATTTTAATGTATTTTTAGGATTTGACAGAGATGTGATTTTTACACCTCCAATTGAGATGTAATTGTTGTCCTGTACAAAAGGTCTGTTTTCTTTTTGCCCTTTTAGGAAAGTATTTCCTAAAATGATATCTGCGTCAAGATAGGGAATGTCAGGATTTTATCAATAGTAAACTTTTGTCCACTTATGATAACATGAACTTATTTTGCAAATTGTGTTACCAAGTTCACTTCTCCTCTTGCCATACGTAGTATCATTGGTTGGGACAATGGTTTCCACCATTCATCAGGAAGTGCATTGGGTCTAACACTAGTGATTGTTGCACCTGTGTCAACTAACGCATTCAAAGAGTAATCATAATAATCAGAAAATTTAAATGTTGAAGAGATATATGTACTTAAACCTAATTCTTTTGTACTGAATATCTTTGATGATGTCATGGTATTAGGACATACCATCGTCCAAATATCCTCAAAAGGAGTTGGCCGTTGTTGAGAAATTTTTTGTATTTCTTTTACAACCTCAGGAATTAATATTATATGCTTAATCATTCTTGTATTTTTTCTAATTTCTTCATCTTCATATACAGGTAAGCTTATAGTTCTATATCCTACGATGGTTCTACCATCTGAAGATGATGGTGTATCTTCTTCCTGGACTAATGTTTTAGGAACTTCCTGTCTTATTACTGTTGAAGTGGAATTACTTATAGGTAATCGAGGAACATGATATGATCTTCTATGAGGATCAGAAATCATAAGATTTCTCATAGGTTCTTCTAGGTTTAAGATGATATTTCTACCTCTTTGTGTGATTTGAGAGGAACCTATTGATCGTGATATCTCTGCTGGTTCTTAGAGAACCCAACTCCTAGGCTAGGATAACTCTAAAGGATTAATTTCTTTTCTATGAAACTGCCTATAGTTATCTGAACTCTCATCGAATAACTCTGTGATTTTAGAGATATTCCTCACTCCAGAATTGATTGTATTTATCAATCTAAAAATTATCCTAGTGTGATATGCTAAATATTTAACCTAGGAATTCATTCTATTCATATTCATGGATTTAATCCTAAGTGATAAAGAATTACCCAAACACTTATCCTTTACTGACATCATATAGTTAGGATATGTATGGAACCAAACTGGAACATGTGCAAGGTTAGTTTGGACCCCTGACAGCGTCCTGGAACAAATTTCATCTTTTGTCTAGCACAGCTGCTATCACAGGACTATTGGATGGCAAATTGAACAGCGGTATGAGTCCTATTTGGACAATACCAATATGAATATATTGATATGTTCCCTTTGATTTAGTTACTAATTCTCTTATTTTTGGTAAATTGATCAAAGGGATGTCCAACGTTTCTAGTT
>CANXYC010076283.1:0-10355 GCA_948193065.1 Aleurites moluccanus | reverse complement strand
AAATAGTTCACTTACAAGTGAAAATGTCCATTTTAACTGGATTGTGGGGGACTATTATATTTTCTTTCAATTGAATAAATAGTTCACTTGCAAGTGAAAATGCCCATGTTGATTGAGTTTAGTTAAATTCTAAAACTCTATATTGATATTATTATTTTCTATATATATTTAATTTATTTGCATCAATTTAGTTTGTTTCTAAAATTGATAGTGTGCTTAATGAATTCATATTTTGAGTAATGAATCTTTTTGTGATATAATAATTTGATAATTTGTTTTGAACATTATATTATCTATCTATTGGAAAGTGCTATATGTAGAACATAGGATGAGATTGTTGGGTATATTAAAATAACTCTAATATATGTTCTAATATAAGTCCTAAATAGATAATGAACTTCTGTAGTGGGCCTAATGGGCAAGAGCGCATTAACTGATTTAACCCTAGTGTAAACCTATATATATACCTATATATATACTAGCTGGGGCAGCATGCTAGGTATTCCAAATTAGATACCTACAGTGTAATGTTTCAAGCAATCGCATATTGCTTGACCTAAAACCCTAAGATTAATCAACATCCATTTTCTTTTTCAACATTGCCATGGGCAACACATCTTCAGTGCTCACTCAATTCGACATCAAACAAGTCCAAGAACACTTCGATGTCATGTAAGCCTCGTGATCCTCCATCGATCGTTCAAGGCCCAGGCTCGTGAGCCTCCTTCGCCACTCAACAGTCAAGCATCTCCAGGTAGCAGCCGACCCTATTTCGGAATCACGCCGTCGATCCGATCAAGCTGGTCATTGTTCCTCGCCATCACTTATTGCTTCCGTTCTCCTTCTTTCTCTCAACAAGCTCCCGATACTCTTATTGTCCCAATTTTTCAGTCTCTATATTTTTTTCTTGTGCTGTCTGGGAGTAAATTAAACTGTGTTTGATTCGTTTTTGGGAAATATTGAGAGAATGTTTCTCATACTGTCATCTTGGAGACCATAAATTATTTCCTCTGAAGAAGAACTATGAATTCTTTTCATGATTTCTTGCCCTGAAAGTATGTTATTTTCTCTTCCTGTCTTTATATTTTCTCAATTTTTGGATTACAATGGAACGAGAAAAGGGATTAAATTATATTAGGGAGAGGAGTTCAGAGATTTGAAAAGGAAGCAAATTTTCTAGGCAAACGGGCAAGAGAAAAGTAAGAGAGAGAGAACCTACAGGCGTGTGAGGATGAGAGAGGATAGAGAAAATGGGCTGACATGGCTTTTTTGAATTTTAAATTATTAACATGGCCTCCACATGTGATTTCGGTTAATAAATCTAACGAAAAATGGGTGGAGTGATTTTTATGAAACAAATCATATAATGACAGTGATATTATTATTATAAAAATTAATTTAATAATGAATATGTGTATTAGCCAATAAATGAAGGATGATAGGTATAATTTATCCTCAAATCATTTGGTTATTTTTTTATAATATTTATTAGGTAGTTAAATAGTTATTATTTAAAATTTTTTGGAAAAAATTTTAAATTAAAGTTTTTTGGAAAAATTTTTATTTATTTAAATAAAAAAATTAAATTAACTTATAAAAAAATAATATTTAAATGAAAAGATAAATATTAATATTTATTTTTAATAATTATTAAACATATTAATAATTAATAATAATTTTATCAAACACTTACAATAATCAGCTATTAAATAATAGCCATTAGTTACCCGCTAACAGCGAATAGTTAAACCAAACTGGGTTTTAAGCTAAGTGTGAATAATTTAAGAGGTCTCGGTGGCCCTGATGTTAATGTCTTGTAGTTTTGGTTTGTTATCTTATGTTTCAAAAAAAAAATGTAATAATAAATCAATATAACTGTTAAATTAATTTATATAGTTAATATATATATATATATATAAGCTAACATATATTGTCACATATCTAGCAATATATTATATAATTAATTGAATAAAATTATTGGTATAATCATGCCTGAAAAATTTATCTAAATTAATGTATTAATAAAACATAGATGATGGAGAATAAAATTAGGCTCAAGAGTAAGGTCCAAAGTGGCATATTCGGTCCTTATTCGAGAGTCGCAGTCCAAAAGATTTAAGGAATAACACAGGGTCTTCGCTCATATGAGATTTTGCTATGCCAGAGACATGTTCACTATATTTCAATATAAAACTTCGTATAGAGACAAAGAAGGTATCTTCGTCCTTTACGACTAAAAGACTCGCTTTGATGAAGTCTAGCAGATGAAAGGGCGAATCAGGGAACATCAGACCACTCCCCTCATTAAATGCTCCTAATATGACATCATTTCTCGGAGCAATGTAGTAGCATAAATTTGACACGTAAACCATCATTTATCAAATAGGATAGCCTGCATGAAGTAGAATGATACAGATAAATCTAATAACTTATCACGTAATCTGATAAAGTGGCTCTGCACCCGTTAATATAACTACTTTTTTCTCTACTGGGCAAATGAATGAAGGACACGTGGAGTCCCTACCACGTCAGAACAATGATTTCTATACATATAAATAGAGGTGAAATTATATTTATTATAAAGGACTATTCATTCAAAAAACTTCTTCTACCCTGCTTACTAAAACTTCATTAATTTCTCTCAAAAACTTCATCTTACTAAGGTATAAGAGGGTTCATGCCAAGTCATGGTTTGGCCCTCACATACAAATTTTCTGTTTTACTAGTCCATTAAAGTTCAACCAAACTACGACATCCCATGGATCACATTGAAGAGATCCTTAATCATTTGAGGAGCAATAAGGTTCATCAATAGATAATTTTTATTTGTAGAACAAGTTTTTTTTATGGCTAGAGCAATTATTTTTATAAAATTATGAATTGACAAAATTACCCCTTATCTATCTTCTCCACCCAATGGAACACATTAAACCCTCAATTAGTTCATATTTCATAGTTTTCTCCTCTAAAAGAAATTCCCAATTGTTTAATGAAAAGGACATAGTTCAATATTTTCGAGTTTCGTATAACGGGAAGGTTTACACAAGATTAATGTAGAAGTAAAAGGGTATACATAATTTGGTTTTACTCGACTCTTTTGTTGTCCTTAATTCTTTCTCTAGTACCTTGCATTTGAAAGATTAGATCCAAATGCCTTGGTGGGGGCTCTTCCTTGCAGTAGCCCTTGCTTTTGTCTTCACTATGCAGTTTAGTTAAAAGAAAGGAGTTCTTGTTGAAAGAAGAAGTTCATTTATTTTAATATTAAAATATATATTTTTTTTAAAATACTTTTAATTTTGTCTTTTTTATTTTATTAATTAATATTGGATAAGTAGTCAAATGAGTCACCTATGCGTTAAGCAAGTTGGTCAGTGGGCTAACTCTCAACGGATTTGAATTATTTCGACTTGAATAAAAAAATTGGGGGATTGTGAACCTTTGAACCTACGGGTTATGTTAAAAATTTTCCACCACTATATAAAATAGTTGAATTTATAAAAATTTATTACTTTCAACATTTCATGATAAACATCATAATTATAAAATAAATAATTATTAAAAAAATTATATTTTAATTTTTTTAATTCATTTATTATTTTAATTTTCATCCATCTTTTTAATTCTTACACATTTTATATTTTTTAATTATTATTTTTTTTATTTCTAATATATTTTTAATAAAAATTTTATTATAATATTAATATAAAATATAATTTAGATTAAAAAATAAGATAATTAAATTAAAATGTATTAAAAAAAAATAAGACAATTTATTTTTGAACGAATGGTGTATCAAAGATGATAAACAACACATTAAAAATAATTAATACAGTGGTTGCTAGAAACTCATTGTGACCAATTATTGTCAACGTTCCAAACAATAAAAAACACAAAAAAAAAAAATTTAAGAAAATTATTTTCATGAAACAAATGGAGCTTTTATAAATTAGACTACATTTATTTGGCGAAAAATATATTCCTAAAAAAAATAAAAAATTATTAGATAGAATTCACTTGTCAACACATTATTATTTCAAGGATGAATGCTTCTAAGCAAACGTCCTTGCTGTCTCTATACATCTACCTCCTTATAAGGTGATATTTTCAGTCAATAAGAAATTAACAGCTATCATTAGTCTCATAAATTTCAATTATTAAATTTAATTAATACTATGAATTAATATTAATTACAACAAGCATTTATAAATTGTTGGTCTTTTTTAAAAGATGATACTTTTAAAATATTATTAGTTTATTATAGTAAAAGAATGATTTTAGTTGGAAAAATGATTATTATTTTTTTTTAAATTAATTAATGACTGTTGATTGAGAAAAAATTAAGAGATAAAGATGTGAAGAAATGAACATACCTTTTTATGCTATTGATAATTTTAATTGTAATGTTTTTGTTAAGTTATTAATAAGAGTATGTCTAGTATTGATATCTTTACTATTATAAAGAAAAATTTTATATTAAAAATATTCATTAAAATGATTAATATTTTTAAAAATAATTTTTTTATTATTTTTAAAGCTTTAAGACATAACTGATGGACAATATAATTAATTTTTGACTAAAATTTTAAAAAATAATTTTATATATTTAGATATAATTTTAATATTATTAAATTAAATTTTATTATTGTGGATAATTGATTTTTAGTATGAATTAATTAACAATAGAAAAATTATGGATTATAATTTATATAAATAATTCTTAAAAAAAATTATCTTCTTGGAAAGATCAATCATTTATAAATACTCATTGTAATTAATACGGGTAATTAGCTTGAAAAATCACTAAAGTTTAGTAATTTTTTCGATTTGGACATAAATCAAAATTTTCTTTCAAGTGA
Source organism: Aleurites moluccanus (assembly GCA_948193065.1). Taxonomy (NCBI): domain Eukaryota; kingdom Viridiplantae; phylum Streptophyta; class Magnoliopsida; order Malpighiales; family Euphorbiaceae; genus Aleurites; species Aleurites moluccanus. Next base: position 5,499 of record CANXYC010076283.1, on the reverse strand, counting down.
GTAATTAAAATTTAAAATTTTTTTAATTTTGTAGTCACAAACTGGAATCCTTACTTGAAAAATGGCAAGGTAAGCCACGTAAGTAAATATTGCTGACTGTATATGACACGTTATATTAAGTTGCCACGTATTCATTCCACGTCAGCAAAGCGTAGGACTCATTGAGTAGACGTTATTTTCTAAGGGCCAATGAATGAACGACACGTGACAGGAGAGAGGGAAAAAAAATTCACCATGTGTTGATTTCAGCTTAGCCATTTCCCTTTCCTTTCTCTCTCTCTTAGCTTGAGCAAAATAGTCTCTGAATCCTCGAGCTCAGCCATTTCCCTTTCATTTCTTTATATTTCATATTTGCTTTGTAGTTTTCCTTTCTTCTTTGTTTTAATCTAAATCATAATCACTGTCTATAAACAAAGTGGAAGGATCCATATAATTTTTATCCTCCTTATCTGAGTTACACTCACTATCACTAACATCTTCATCATTAGTATTTGCTTTCCCTTTACCCTTGTCTAAACTCTGCCTAAAATTTTTTTCCTAAGCCTCAGATTCCTCATTAAGTAAATGCTTGACAAATATATTTATGACTTTCATAAAGTCAATTACTCACCCAATTCTAAAATATCACTATCATTCACTAGACCATAAAAACCCTCACTAAAATTGCTATTGGGTCTCTGCCAATAATATATCATATTTCCACTAACACCACACCCGCTAGCTATAATACTAATTTCTAACATTGACAGCCTATCAATAGAAATAAAGTCAAAATATGCAACTAACCCATTAGTGTATGACACAGACCCACATTCTCCACTATGATGCCAATTAATACTATAGTCAGGTATACTAGCTGCAAACAATAAAAAAATAAAAAAATAAATATATATATTCAAACATAGTAATAACACACAACATGTGAATTCAAACGAATAACCAATGGACAACATAACAATAATCCATTTCAATTAATCAATGCACAACTCATCAACAATCCCAACAAATAAACATGATATATTTTAAGTGTAAAACCCTAATTAACAAAATCCTAAACAACCAAATGTTAATTACTAAGAAAACCCTAATTTTACATTTATTTTTTCAAAACACCTAAATAAAAAATGGACAAACAGACAATATATTTTAATTTTTAATAATCACTAAAATATAAACAAATACAAAAAGTTAAAAATTTAAATGTGTTTTTTCTCTTCTTTTTCTCCTCAATTTATTTTGTGTGCTTATTTATGAACAAATATACAAACCCAAATCACCATGAAAATTTCTCTACTTCTCTTTCTCTTCTCTCTCCTCGCTTCATCTTCTCTTTCCAAAGTCAACATTATCCCCTACCATCCTCACTAATCTGGCAATCGATTTAGAAAATTTGGCAACCGAGTTTAATAGGGAATTGGATCTGGGTCAATACCATGGGTAGAAGAAGAAAAAGTAAAGGAAGAAGGCCCTGAGCCTGTTGCTACTTCCTGATTCTAATAAGATCAAAGCCGTTGAATCTGAGCAAGTCCCTAAATGGATGGATCATATCACTTTTCGAGTGCTGTTAGTGAGTGCTTTGGGTATGCTTTTATGTAACATTACTCACAAGCTTAACCTTACTATTGGTATTATCTCGTTGTTGAACGTCGCTTCTGGTTTGCTTGACTTCTTCTTTATCAAGTCGTGACATTGGTTATGTGCCATTTGTAATTATATGGCATTTGCATGGCATCGATGTGGCAACTTATTCATTCCCATGCGATGACATGACATATCACCTTAGTTTTTCAGGTTCAAAATCTGGCGAATGACCTATAAATGAAAAAAATTAGAACTTTAGTGATTGATTTGAAATGAATTTTTCTTTAGTGATCAAAATGAAAAGCTCGCTAAAGTTTAGTGACTTAAAGTGGAATAGGCTTATATGGCATGCTGACTTATCAACATGAGTGACGTAGCACATACGTGGTGTGCCATGTCATATTTTTAGTCACAAATTTTAGCGAGTGACCTACGGATAAATTTTTTTACAAAGGTTAGTGATTGATTTGAAATATTTTTTTCTTTTGTGATCAAAGTGCAAAAATTACTAAAATTTAGTGATTTAAAATATTTTTTACCCTAATTAATACTAATTCAATCTAATTCCTAGTATTAATTAAACATAATAATTAAAATTTATGGGGCTAGTGCTAATTGTTAATTTTTCATTGGTTGGGAGTGCCACCTCATAATAATGCAATGACAAATCAATCCTACCTAATAATTTCTTAAAAATATTTTTTTCATTTTCAAGTGTTTGAAGTACTCAGAAGAATTAGTTAATAAAAAATTATTTTTACAATTAGAAGAAAAATTAAATTATTTTCAAGGAAAATGATATTTTCTAGAAAGTTATTTTTTTTTTCCATATAAGTGACAAACAAAGATTTAATATGCTAATATGATATTAATTTATATATTTATACATATAAAGATGATTTATTTATAGCCAAATACATCTTTTATACATTCAACTTGGTATTAAAAGTTATTTTACCTTTTAAAAATTAATTTAATACTCAATTTGAGTATCACAACTCATTTTGAAGGAGATTAATTGAGTTTTTTAACAATTGGGTTTTTAATTTTTTTTTGATATTTTAAAAACTCAGTTGAGAAGTAAATAAAGAATGCCTTCAATTGAGTTTTTTTAAGTATCAAAATAGTACTTATTCCAAAATGAATTTTGGTAAAAATGATTTTAAGAAATAATAATTTTATATTACCAAAACTCATTATTAGCATAATAGGGTTCAAACACCCACTTAGTATTCATTTATTCTGTTTGCAGTGCGTGTTGCCTCTCACATATAAAAAGTGCGTTGAAGTTGAATAAAGTTGCAGATATGAAATTTTCCTTTTTAAATAATTGTTTTCCTATGTGATCTCAATTTGAAAACATAGAGACCAAAAACTAAGGAAAGAGGAAAATTAATGATCTCAATTTGAAAACATAGAGACCAAAAACTAAGGAAAGAGGAAAATTAAAAATTAAAAACTAAAAAAAAAAAGTTGATCATAAAATGAAAAACTCACACCTAAGGCCTTCTATTCATTCATGAAAAACGAAGTTGATCATAATAAAACAAATCAAAACAACAAAATATCAAGGTGATTCATTTATGAAAAAAAAATTTCTTCGCCCAAGTTGGGCTTTCAATTTCGCCCATGATGGGTTTCTTTCAATTATTTCTTCGCCCATGTTGGGATCTCAATTCAATTCAATCAACCCAATTCTCATCATAAATTTGCAAGTGTCAATTAGGTCAAATATTATCTTGACCCAGTTGTCACTTAAGGAGGAGTATTAAGATAATAAATATCCCATATGATTTAAATATAAAATGTTGAATGGGCATATATATAATTCGGCTCTCTAACCTCAATAGCCAGCTTTTGAGGTTAGCACTTCCATGACTATATAAGCCCTCAATATTTCTAAAATGGTATCAGAGCAATTATTCTGTTATTTGTTGCTCATCGTGCACGGAGTTCGAAGATGCAGATGTTCATTCTTGCTTGCTAGGGTGGTGTGGAGCCCCTTATGCATGAAGCCCACGACGTAGTGTGGGTCAAATGCGAGGGGGCATGTTAGAAATCCCACATTGAAAATATATAAAAATATTAATGGGCATAAAAGTGATAAATGTCAATCACCCGTATAACTAGGTCTAGTCATTTTGGTAATGTTTAACCCAAACCAAATTAGAAAGCCCAATTATTAAAAATTTGACATGGTATCAGAGCCTAATTGATCCTTGCACCACCTTCCATTATATCATAAATTGGATTGAGACAGAGCGTTAAGATAATAAATATCCCACAAGGACTAAATATAAAATGTTGAATAGATATATATATAATTAGACTCTCTAATCTCAATAACTAGCTTTTGAAGTTAATACTCACATGACTATATATACTCCCAATATTTCTAATATGGTTTAGCACTCCCATGACTATAAATACTCCCAATATTTCGAATATAGTATCAGAGACTAATTGATCCATACATATGAAAAAATAATTTGTACCCCCTGTTCTATTATAATTTATATTGAGATTTTAATTTCTCTTTCAATTTCCGGTATATTCCAAATTCAATTTCACCCTGTGGTGTGTTTCTTTCAAATTTTCTTTACCTGACTTAGGCTTTCAATTTCTCCCGGTGATGGGCTTCTTTCAATTATTTTTTTGCCTGAAGATGGGCTTTTAGATTTGTTTCACCCCGTAGTAGGTTTCTTTCAGTTATATTTCACTCGGTGATGGGCTTTCAGATTATCTCTTTGCCCGTATTGGGCTCTCAATTCAATTCAATCAACTCAGTTCTCATCAAAGATTTGCAAGTGTTAACTAAGTCAAATATTATCTTGATCCAGTTGTCACTTGGGGGGAGTGTTAAGATAATAAATATCCCACATGAATTAAATATAAAATGTTGAATGGGTATATATATAATTGGACTCTTTAATCTCAATAGCTAGTTTTTGGGGTTAGTACTCCCATAATTATATATGCTCCCAACATTTCTAATATTAAGACTTCTCAAATCATGGTTATCGCTGACCACACATGTAACGATAAAGTTAATCATAAGTATTATCACTTTGATTGTTGATCCAATGGTTTAAGAATTAGCTGTTGTGGTTCTTATTTTGAATTGTTCCAATGGTGGATTCCAATTATCTATTATATAAAGTTGAACAAGTTATCAAAAGAGATAAGGATCTTATAGTTAACATTGGGCTTAAAACTGGATTTCATTACCCAACCTCCTCATAACTTGTCACACATTTTAACGAACACCTTGTGTGCATCTACATCACTTATCACTAACATTGTATCTTTTCTGTATAAAGCTGTCGAGGCAAGTTGAGTAATTGAAAAGGAACAATAGCGCTATGTCCTCTGCCTCCTTTTTTCAAAGTTTGAAAAGAAAAATAAAATGAAACCTATATTTAACATGAAATGAAATCTATATCCTAATAATTTGCATTTGGATAGTCGTATGTGTAAAAATAGGGGCAGAACTAGAGCTTTAGTTCTTTAAACCTGGGAGCTTTTTTCTTAAAAAAAAATAAAAAAAAAATACCATTTTGTAACAAAATCTATTAATTTTACTCATTTATACCAATCGCGCGGGCAATGGACGCGCTGTCTTCAGTCAACGGGTTGTGGAGTGCACAGCACATGTGATACCTGCGCTGCACAGTACATAGCGCATGTGCTACCTGCGCTGCACTGACTGGAATCAATACTCTGCCCAACTCTGCCCAGCCCATGCTCTGCCCATACCCTGCCCAGCCCATGCTCTATCCAACTCTGCCCAACTCTGCCCATACCCTGCCCAGCCCATGCTGGAATCAATTCCCTGCACAATGAGAGCGCAGGCAGCAAATGCTCTCTAAATTGTCTATAAATTCCTCAGCTCCCTCAGCTCTTTCTATCTCCCATCCT